>ML779621.1:623380-638425 GCA_009831015.1 Picea engelmannii | reverse complement strand
CTTAGTAGCCACAATCTTTAGGGTCTCACACAAGGTGACGGTGAAGGGAAGTCTCACTGTACCTGGAACAGACGTTGGTCAAACTCACTCGGGCTCCTTGGAGGGTAAATCCACAATTATTGCGTGGAAGCTTGCACCAAGGCATAAGTCCATTAAGCAGGTCACCAATGTAACTGATCCACCTGCTCTATCACCGCCCCTTCCTATTTCGATCTCGCGACGTTGGATTTCATCACCAACTAGTGGTTTCATCATAGGAAGGTTTGTTTGATTGATTGCTTCTCAGATTCATAGCGTGTGGTGTTTGTTTTACTTAGTGGACCTTAGGTCGAGTTAGTGTTAATGGCATCGAATCCTGGGAGTACCAATGGAGGAACCCCTTCTTCTGGGGAACCTTATACCTTTCCTTCATTTGGAAACTTTGGCCCTCCATATGTTGCCACACTGAGTCTTCCAGGGCTCACTATTGGATTACCAGTTTGGTTGTTCCCCACTCCGGTGATTCCGAATCCTCCCAATGTTTCAGTTGCACCTAATACTTTGGATGTCAATACACCACCCACACATCAACCTCATGTCGACTTTTCGCTTTCTTCGCCCTTCAAGTCTCCTTCCATTTCTCCTTCTTCACCTAGTGAAATCTCTGAAGCAAGTAGCCAAGTTGATCAGAAGAAGAAGAAACGGAAAGAGAAGAAGAAGAAGAACCCGAAAAGGACAAAGGCCCCAACAACATCAGATGTTGGCTCTAAGAAACCAGTTACTGTTAATAGTACTGGGAGTGTTGATGAGGTCAACAAGATTAAAATGAAGAATCCAAAACCCAAATTCCCTTGCAACCTTTGTAAGGGTGACCACTTTCTGAGGGATTGCCCCAATCTCACCCAGGTCTTAGAATTGTGGTCCTCCACGTCATCGGCCTTTGTCGGTCATGTCGATGATACCCCGTCAACTAGTGATGTTCAGGTTGGTAAGAAGAGGAAAACTATCAAGCTCCCTTGCATGTTATGTAAAGATAATCATTACTCTCACCTTTGTCCTCGCATGGACGAGGCTTCTTCTCTTTTGAAAAAACTTCAACTTCCAAAAGGTTATCGTAAGCTTTCCTTTGACCCATCGTTGGTTGATGGACTGGTCAATCCGGTTCCATCCACGGCCAGTCCAGTTGATTAGGTGGTCAATCTAGTTTCCTCCTTGATTGAACCACGACCCTAAGTAGTTGATCCAGTTCCGTCATCGATCAACCCCGCTCTTCATCAAGAGAGTGACACCAAAGTGGTCAATCTGTTTTCATCCTCGGTCGATCCCACTCTCCCGTTAGAGAGTGACACCAAAGTGGTCGATCCGTTTCCACCCATCAACCCCATTCTTGCTTTGAAGAATGAAACTCAAGTGGTCGATCTGGTTTTACCATCAGTCGATTCCATTCCCCCATTGTGGAATGTCAAAGTGACTGATCCAGTCCCTTCCTTGGTCAGTCCCACTCTTCCTCTGAAAAGTGCCAAAGTGGTCGATCCAGTTTCGCCATCGGTCGATCCCATTCCCCCATTGCGGAATGTCAAAGTGACTGATTCAGTCCCTTCCTCGGTCAGTCCCACTCTTCCTCTGAAGAGTGTCAAAGTGGTCGATCCAATTTCGCCATCGGTCGATCCCATTCCTCCATTGAGGAATGTCAAAGTGACTGATCCAGTCCCTTCCTCGGTCAATCCCACTCTTCCTTTGAAGAGTGTCAAAGTGGTCTATCCAAGTCCACCTTTGGTTGATCCGATCCAATCATCGGTCGATCCTACTCTCCTTCTAGAGAGTAAACCCGATACTGCCCATGTTTTTCTCGTTAATACAGGCTCTATCGTGCCGAGGGGCATTCCTCCTTCTCCTGCGAAACCCCCTCCAAGTAATGAGGCCATCCTTTTTTATTGGGGTGTGCTAACTAGACCTCGTCTTCCCTCTCACATTTCTTTCCAGATTACAGTACAGGTTCATGGTTAGGACATTCCTCAAACGCTGATAGATGAAGGTGCGTCCATTAGTATTTTGTCTTCTGTTGCTTGGTATGCTTTGGGTTGTCCGCAGCTTGCACCGGTTACGCAGAATCTGTTAGCTTTTAACAGAAGAACTAGTCAACCTTTAGGGATCCTTCCTTAGTTTCCTGTAACTTTGGGAGGGAAAACTGTCTTTATTGATGTCATGGTAGTTCGAGACCCCTTGGATTTCTCTTTACTCCTTGGGCGGGATTATGTCTATGCCATGAAAGCTATTGTATCCACTCTTTTCTGTGTGATATCTTTCCCTCACAATGGAAGAATTGTGACTATTGATCAATTGTCATTCATCGGCCCCGACTGGGTTACCTCCCTAAGTGGTTCCTATATGCAGACAGTATCGCCCCTGCCGCATGTCAATTATGTGGCATTGTCTCCCATGACCTCAACTTCCGATGATTTGGATCCGGTAGTTGACATGGTCATCTCTTCAGTAGGGTTATTGGAGCCTGATCTCCTTACCCTTGTCACGACCCTCGACATGTGTTCCTTCCAGAGTGATTGTCTTCCATTCGACGAAGATCTCTTGGAGGCCATGACCACATTTTATCCCTCGACATGGTATCCTTCTAGAGCATTGTCCTCTTTGAAGCCATGATCCGGACGAAACCACGAGCATAGTTTCTCTTCTCTGTGGCAAGCTCGTTAAAAAATGTAACAAAGACCTTGAGCATAGTTCTTTTCCTGTGTCAAGCTCGTTAAAAGCATGAGACATTCTAGAGAACAAGTAATTAGAAAAACACAAAATCTCGAAGCAATATGATGCCCAGAACTGAGATGTAAAAAAGAATTGGTTGGAAGAAAAGTGGAAACTTCTGGGAATACAAAACAAATAATTAATTCCGAGGTCACCGAAAACAAAAAACCTAATAATTTGGAACAACAACAACAAAAAAAAAAGACCATTGAAACCCATAACCACTAACTGAAGGACGAATTAGCGGCTGTAAATATTTGTCTCGAGTCCATAATAATGATATCTTCACCAACGAAGCATTGATTCACCAGTATCCACTAGTGTTCGATCTTGCTCAGTTCCGTTGCATCTAAAAGGGGTGACTCTCAAAAGGGATGAAGCCATTTGCAATTCTTTAGCGAATTTGATGGAATAATTAACCCATAGTACCTGAACCTAAGCTGAAGGAATCTGCTGTGAACGGTGCAGCCGCCCTTGGGCTGTATTTCTCAAATCAATTTCAAAATAATAACAATTATCTCTTCTAAAACATGGAGAAAACATAAATAAATAAATAAATGTAATGCTAGATGCGAGAAATGCAAAGTAATTATGTTAAATGTTTTTTTTTTCGAAATCCGAACAAGATGACTGGAAAAAAAAACTAAATGTAATTTAATTTTCTTAAATGAATTTTAGAAATTCAAACGAAATATAGTTCCAAAACCAGGCAGGAAACCTGGCACTCGGAACTCTTCTAAGGATCTCGAGCTCGAAATCGACTGACAACCCCAGGAAGCCATTAAAACGGTCGAAGGTCACATGTGCAACATGCCTTACATTCGTCGGTCAACTTATTTCCATATTCGAAGGCTTTTCTCGGTTTGCTCGACAAACAACCAAGGAGCGCCCGCCTGAATGTCATTATGAGAACCGCTAGAACAAATCCCTGAATGTCGTTATGAGAATAACTATTCATTATTACTGTTATTGCTCTCATTATTGTGCCCATATTTGAAAATCTTCATGTCTACGGCTTCGTTTTTTCTGTTTTTTCTGAGATATGCAGTTTCTGCGTAAACCTTGCCGTCATAACACTGATTCACCATCCGCCGTCATAGCACTGATTCACCATCTGAGAGGCGTCCGCTGCTGGGGTTTCATCAAAAGAAGAATCTCTTTTATTTAATACCAGAATATCAGCTGGAAAACAAACGAGGTCTAATTGCTACAAACCAAATTCATGAATCTTACATGTTTGGTCACCCACAACCCTCATAATCGGAACGTAAAATCGTGAAAGACGAACAGAGCATAGACTGCAGTTCACTGCCAGACAATTAATAACGCCGCCACCTTCCTGGATCCTGTATCCGAGGTTAGCAAACTTTAGGTTAAAGCCTGTAATACTGCTGTGGGAGTGATAAAGCTTTGCAGCCCCAAGGGACACAGGTTTCGAACTCGTGACTTCTACCTAAACTGGAAGAATGTGCGCTCTTAACCAATTGTGCTATCCCATGTGACCTAATATTCCTACTATGATAGGGACATAATAATAAGATACTTGGCTATTATTTAGAACCTTCACAAACTCCTTTTATCAAATAAATATTTTTTTGATTTTACTATATACATAATGTTCTTTCAATAGATTATGCTATACATGTATAATATGTTAGATTTTTTCTATTAATTATCTATCACCTTCAAATAAGTAAGAAATTGCTTTTACCATAATGGGTTATTTTTAAATAGTTTGTCTTATATGTTGAATGTTTAATACAATATATAATTATTTATTAATATCAAGAGTTTTTTAATTAATTATAATTTAATAAGCATAAAAATAATGATTTTTATATTTACAATAAACATATTAATTGATGATGGTGGTCAATATTCAAAGTATATTTGGTGTATAGAACCTTAAGAAAGGTAAGGAATTACTTGGATTTGTTTTGTGAATTGTCCAACACTCATGCTAGACTTTGTTCCTATTTTAGCAATATTGAATTTCTTCTTTAAGCTAGTTAAAGAAAGACAGTTTTGATCTTTCATGTTGTTTATCTTGTTCTTGTACATTAGGTACCTAGTCTTAGTTGTGATCTCAATTGGGGAAAGACTTGTTTCTTTGAGGATAGGATAGAGGGTATTGCATTTACTTTTGTATTTTATCTAAGAGGAGTAAAGAGAGTCTTAAAGTGGAATTTCTTCTTATCCCATAGCCAAAGGTCCACTAATTTACAATTGTTTTGATGTCTATAATAAGATTTTCACCATCCATTTATCATTTTCTCAATGCTATAGTTCTAGTTAAACTTGTGACGAATATTTTTTTTCTTAAGCCCCTAGACAGCCCCATGTTAAGCATAAATCCCCATGTAAATCCATAGATATTGAGTTGTTGTATTTATATTGTTATATTAATATTGTCGGGTAGAACTTATAATTGTAATTGTACCCTTGGTATCCTATATATATACTAAGGAGACCTAGTTTTAGGATAATCTCATATTCTACATTTCTTCTATTGTAAAAGGAGTTTCCCCCTTCGAAGAGGCTTCACATTCATTATTCTCTCTTTATCAAGGCGTGGAGTTACTTCTCTATATTTTTATACTATTTTGGTTGTTTGGTTATGCCTATTTTTGCTCCCTTTCTCATCCTTTGAAAGAAAATATAGGAGCCACAACATTCATGGAAATAGTTTAGAAGCTACATAGAATCTATAAGTTTGTTGTAAGTTACATAGATCGAATTTTCACTCGAAATTTTTGGACTGACTTATTTTCTTGTTTGGGTACTCAATTGGCTCACAGCTCCTATTACCAGCCTCATTCCGATGGGAAAACCAAGATTGCGAATAAACTTTTAGAAGGGTATCTTCATTACTTTGCATTTGATAAACAAACATAATGGGTCAAGTGGTTTCCCTTAGCAAAATGGTGGTACAACACATCCTTTAATACTTCATCAAAAGTGTCTCCATTTATGGTACTTTATGAATATCATCCTCCATTCATCACATCACCCTTGATGTTCAAAAACATAGGTATTCCAACAGAGGACGAACAACTTCAGTAACCACTCACATAACCAGATCAAAGATCAACACACCGATGTTTTCACGTGGTAAAACCCCTACGGGGAAACATCCACGGCCCCAGCCAACGCGACCACTTGGAGCAGTTTATTAATGCAAAGAAAAAGATTACAAAGAGATTTTACAAGAGAGTTTCTCACAATCGATCATCGGCAAATGACTCTCCATATTCTTTAAATAGATATCATGGACCAATCGGGTGTTAAGTCACAGATCAATGGCCGTTAAGATTGATGAGAGTATGAACCGTCAGATCACTCTATGTCGGGAACAGATCGTGACCGTTGGATTTCCTAACTACAAATGCATACTAAAGAAACACACTAGAAAACACACTTTTACCTAACGACACAATAGACTAAGTAGATATTAACTGACTCCTAAGTGTCTAAATATCCTAACACTTGAAAGGGAAATAAAATGTTCAAGAAGTGGAGGACCACATAGAGCACCAACAAGAGGTTCTCAAACTATTGAAGGACAACTTGGTTATAACACAAAATAGGATGAAACAACAAGAATATCAACATCACAACGAAAGAGAATTTGAAGTGGAGGATTGGGTRTTTCTAATGCTACAACCATACAAACAGATGTCCCTCAAGAAAAAAGAGAAGAACAATAAATTAGAACCCAATTATTATGGTCCCTATAAGGTGTTTGCATAGGATTGGAAGTACGGATTACAAATTGGAGTTACCTCCATCTTCACATGTACATCCAATCGGGTGTTAAGCCACAGATCAATGGTCGTTAAGATTGAGGAGAGTATGAACCATCAGATCACTCTATGTCGGGAACATATCATGACCGTTGGATTTCCTAACTACAAATGCATACTAATGCATACTAAAGAAACACACTTTTACCTAACGACACAATAGACCAAGTAGATCTTAACTAACTCTTAAGTGTCTAAATATCCTAACACTTGAAAGGGAAATAAAATGTTCAAGAAGTGGAGGACCACATAGAGCACCAACAAGAGGTTCTCAAACTATTGAAGGACAACTTGGTTATAACACAAAATAGGATGAAACAACAAGAATATCAACATCACAACGAAAGAGAATTTGAAGTGGGGGATTGGGTATTTCTAATGCTACAACCATACAAACAGATGTCCCTCAAGAAAAAAGAGAAGAACAATAAATTAGAACCCAATTATTATGTTCCCTATAAGGTGTTTGCATAGGATTGGAAGTACGGATTACAAATTGGAGTTACCTCCATCTTCACATGTACATCCAATCTTCCATGTCTCTTGCTTAAATAAGGTAATCAATGAAAATATATGAATTCAAACTATTTTACCAAACATCAATAAAGAAGGTAAAGCCATACTAGAACTAGAAACAATCTTTGAAACAAGGAGTAGGCATCTGTGAACTAGAGAAATTATTCAGTACCTCATCAAGTGGAAGAACCTAATAGAAGAAACGACATGGAAAACTGATTTCTTCATGAAGAAACATTTGCACCTAGTAAAGTGTTGAAGGAAACACGTGTTTGAAGGAGAGGGACATGTTAAGACCCTAAACAAATCCCCATGTAAATCCTTAGATATTGAGTTGTTGTATTTCTATTGTTATATTAGTATTGTCATCTATATCTTTTAATTGTAATTTTACACACACACACACACACACACACACACCAAGGAGACTCAGTTTTAGGGTCATCTCATCTTGTACATTTATTCATTGTAAAAGGAGGTTGCCCCCTCCAAGAGGGTTGACATTCATTATTCTCTCTTTATCAAGGTGTCAAGTTACTTCTCCCTCTCTTTTTATGATATTTTGGTTGTTTGGTGCATAAAATATTTTGAGATGCTTGTATGAAGGATCTTTCTCCAAAACCTTTGTTTACAAAATTATCATAAGTGATATTTTTGTATTTAATTACCATAACCTTTTTTTTTATAAGTGTTAACAATCATTGGAGTGTAAATCATTGAGGACTCTTAGTTGCTTGTTGAGATCATAGGGACTTCTCACCATAAGAACAATATCATCAATGTAAATATGAAATATCATGCATATAATAGTAATAGTTGAGCCAACACAACCTAATAATTCCAAGAAACATTCTCACTTGTCATTGTATATGCCAAAATGGGTAAGGGACATGGAAAAACCTTTCTTGACTTTTACATTAAAGTCAATTTCTTCCAACCAGCCCTTATCGTTCCTAAACTTGGCAATAACATTCTTGTACAACCTTAAAAAAAAATTCTCAACTCTAAAGGAACTTTTATCTCTTCTAAGTTATTCCAAAGGCTAGTCCTAGGCACCGTGTCAAAATATTTTCTAAAGTCAATAAAACAACATAAGAGATTCATTTTATTATTGTGACACTTATTTTTAATGATCCTAATCATAACAAGGTGGTCCATATTTGAATGGTAGCTCCTAAATCTAGTCTGGCCTTTATCTATTTCTATGCATGGGGGATTCATATTGTTGACCGATATCTTATCATGTTCATTCATAAAGGGGGGTTTAAAATTGTGAAAAATATGTCAATATATTGTAGGTATTGGGTGTTGATTAAGGTTAGTTGTCATTGATGTCAATCCTTGAAGAAAACCCAATGACACAAAAGTTTGGGTAATGGACCCAAGTTTGTTTGATGTAAAGATGAATCATTATTGTATGGTCATGGTTGATAATAAGTACATATGGATGAAATCCAAAGTGGTCCCCTTATGGTGAAATCCCTCATGGGAAGATGCTTTGTGGATTGAGTTATCCTAGAAGTATGGTTAGAGAACCCATGCTCATTTATGGAATAATGAGATGAAGGTCAGTGAATTTGTCAGTGAAACTATCCTAGATGGATAGTGCTTGTCATGCCATTTTTTGTGGTATGTGGAACATGACATAACTCCTCATGGTTTGAGAGTTATGGCCTTACGAAGTTGGAGGACCCTCATATGTCATCTAGAAGCCCCCAAAGGTCAAAGTAGTCAAAATGGTTTAAGAGATTTTAAAAGGTAAATAATAAAGTGAAGTAATGAGTGTACTATAATTCAAAGTGAATACAAAATAAATTATTTCAATAATAAATTTAATGGAGAAATTAGAAGTGGGTTAACCGTAAAATAAGGAAAGCGGGCAAAGTGACCTAGAATATGTTTTTAAGGAAGCTACTTGGAGAGTATAAATAAGAGGCAAAACTCTCTCATTTTAGACACACTTGAGCATATTGAATACCTATAGGTGTCTGAGGTAACCAAAGGATATCTAAGCCTAATTTATGAGGGAAGGTGAAGAAAAGAAGGCCAGAATTCAAGGAAGGATACATTCTTTTGATGATGCTTTCTAAGGTATGTTATTTACAGGTCATCTCACCATTTTCGCAATAATTTTTTTTTCTAGAATGATTCAGACCGTGTAATTGATATTCCAATGAGGAAACATATCCAATTATCTATGGTAAAAAAATTATCTTGTGGGTCATTTTATTTTTGGATTTACACTCCGTGGAAAATAGGGTTTGTGGCTAGTCCTGAAACTAGTCAAAAACAAGTGTTTTGGGTAAAAAAGTCATAACCTCTTCATAAAAGATCCAGATTCAAGGAAACCAAATGTGTTGGTTAGAGTATAGTCTTTAGTATTTCGTGTAACCGTTTCAGATCGATTCAACAAATATTTTGTGTGGGGCACTCTCTACAAGGTCGATCTCTAGAATAAACCAGAATTCAACAAGGTATGTCATTTTTGCTATAACTCCTTTTCTGAGAGGTTTCAAGTAGTGAAACCTAGAGGAATTTCATAAAAACACGGAATAACATTTTGTATTAGTTTCATATCTTTATTCATTACAGGCACAAAGTTATGATTATTTCAAGTTAGGGTTGTTGACTAATCCAAAACTAGTCATGTGAGACTAAAGAAAAGTTTGATGAAAATGCTAGTCTCTTGTTATTTAAAGTTAAAGAAGGTTTGTAGGTATGTGATAATATACACTAGGTCTATTACAAAGTTACAAATCATATTTTGATGATGAAATTGATGAGGGATTTTGGTTGAGGTACAAGTTGGGTACATGGTTGAGACAAGTAGTTGATGAGTTGACACATACATGAGGTGTATCGTTGATGATGTTGGTACATATTGACGAGTCATAGTTGATGAGTAATTGACACACACATGATTGGTACATACTTGGTGCATGGTTTATGCACTTTTTTATGGTACAAGTTGGTGCATGGTTGATGCACTTGTTTATGGTACAGGTTGATTACAGGTTGATGCATTGTTGATGCATGGTTAAGGTTTATTGGTACAAGTTTACAACGGTATATCTCACAATGATAGTGTGAAAGTGGTTCCATCATTCTACTTCTACTTCAAGGCGATTGGACAGGAAAATGACACATGGTTGTAGCCACCTTCTAGTTGTAGCCATAGAACATAGGGGGTTGTAGCCTCCTTCTGGTTGTAGCCAGAGAATTGGGGAGTTGGTGCTTCCCTAAGGTTGTAGCCTGAGAAACTAGGGGGTTGGAGCCTCCTTCCATTTGCAAATGGAAAACAAAGGAAGTTGGTGCTTCCAATGAATGTAGTTCTTCAAGACATATAAGAAAAATCATTTCGTGGTTTTCTCCCGATTTGGGTTTCCACGTAAAACACTGGTGTATTGTGTATGTGTGTGATTGTTCATTTCTTATTGCTCATTATTGGATAATAATTTTTCATTGATATAACACTTGGATTATTTGGATAAAAAGAATTATAATTACGCTATTACTTATTCACCCCCCCTCTCAGTAATCCAACAATTGGTTTCAGAGAAGGTTCCTTCAGAAATCAGTTTAACCACTGAAAGGTAGATCGTGGAGAGTACCAACATGTATAAAAATGAAATACCATAGTTTGATGGACAAAAGTATGCTTTTTGGAGCATAAGGATGAAGACATATATACAGGCATAGGGATTTCAAGTTTGACAATCAATTGTAGATCAATACACATCACCAACAATTCCACCAACAAATGACAAAGCAGTGAAACTCGGTGAGAATAATTCCAAATCCACAAATGCACTTTTGAATGGTCTCAGTGATACGGTATTCACCAAATTTTCACATTGTAAATCTGCTAAAGATATTTGGGACAAGCTTCAAAATATTTATGAAGGAGATACAAAAGTCAAAGAAGCAAAGCTTCAAAATTATAGAGGACAGTTCAGACAACTAAAAATGAAGAAAGATGAGAATATTGCAGCCTACTTCTTACGAATCGATGAAACAGTGAATGCAATCATAGGATTGGGAGAAGAAATCAAAGAATTTGTAATTGTTCAAAAGATACTAAGATCTCTTCCTATGACATTTAACACTAAGATATCAGAACTAGAAGAATGATCAGATCTAAACTCAATAAGTATGGACGAATTTCATGGAATCTTCACAACATATGAAATGAGAATGGAACAGGAAAATCCAGATGTAAAAGAAGCAACCTTCAAAGTATCCAAAAGATCAAAGAAAAATAAAAATCAACAAGAAGAATATAGCAGCAACAATGACGTCTTGGAAGATGATGAAGAAGGGGCCAACTTCGTCAAAAGACTGAAGAAGGGAACCAACAGTAGGTATAGAGGTAAGCTTCCTTTAATTTATTTTAATTGTGATGATATTGGTCATTTTTCTAACAAATGTCCTCATAATAAAAAGAGAAATGATGAAGGTTACTCAAAAGAGAAACAGACATATAAAGGCAAACGAACTACAAATAAAGTTTTCAAGAAAAGCTTATGCACCAAAGAAGACATCTCATCATCAGGTGAAGATGAAGTCAGTGATAGTGAGACACGAAGACTTCTATTCACGGCAGTAAAATACTCTGACAAAGAAGACTCCGAAGAAGAATATGAAGAAGCCGAAAAAGAATGTGAAGAAGTCGAAGAAGAAATTGAAGAGGCAGAAGTTGACTTTCGAGAAGAATTAATGTGTGCCATAGAAGTTATCAGAAGAGAAAAGAAGAAGAACAAGAAACTACAAGCATAACTAGACAAAAAAGAAGACACTAAAGAACTAGAACAAATGATCACAAAATTGAAGGTTCAAATAGAAGAAGTTAAAAGAATTGAAGAAGCACTCAAAGAAAAACTAGAAGAAAATGACAAGATCATTGGAAACTTGGAAGCAGAGATTGTCACATTAAGAAAGGATATTCAAAAGAAAAATATGCAGAATAGCTCAAAAGTTTTGAATGATATTATCAGTAGTCAAAAATCTCATTTTGACAAGACCAGACTTGGATACAATCAGACAGAAAAGGGATCAAGCTCCAAAACAACAAAGCAAGAAACATATCCAAAAATCTATGCAGAAACAATTAAAGGGGATAGGAATATATACAAGGAAGATTACAAGGACACTCTTCCACCAAGAAGATTCATATTTTAGAATCAACAACCGACAGATAGGCCTCAAGAAGAAGAAGGATTCACAAGAGCACCTCCTTTCAGAAGATCCTCAACTCCTAGGTATCAAACCATATTTTTTGGTTTATGTTATGCATGTAATAATTTTAGACATAAGGCTGTGAATTGCAGAGCTAACAAAAGGAACAATAACTACTTTGAAAATAATACACAAAGGGGTTATCCAAGAAGGCCTAGTGAAACACAAAGAATAAGTTACAACAGGTTTGAATCTTTGAGAACTGAAGTGGAATGTTACAAATGTAACAATTTTGGACATATGGCCAAAGACTGTAGAATGACAGTCCCTCCTAAAGAACCGCAACAGAATAACAACAATCACAGACGTGAACCTCATAAAAGAACATGGATAAGAAAGCAAGATCAGTATAGCAATGAAGAATGCACACTCGCCCTACAAGCTAAGCAGAAGAAACGTGGTTGGTATGTTGACAGTGGATGTTCAAAACACATGACAGGTGATAGAGACAATTTTCTTACATTAATAAAGGAAAGAGATGGATCAGTCTCCTTCGGAAATGATGATTCAGCCAAAATCATTGGAAAAGACACAATCCAAATTGGGAATAAGAATGAAAAGGCAGAAAATGTTCTACTAGTAGAAGATATGAAACATAATCTTCTAAGTGTGAGTCAAATGTGTGACGAAGTTCATAAAGTTACATTCAATTCACAAAAGTGTGAGATAAGAATAGAAGGTTCAGGGAAATTGGTCGCTACAGCTACAAGAATTTCAAGCAACATATATGTGTTAAGTGAAATTGGAAATGAAAAGTGTTGTCTAGGAAAGGAAGATGAAAGTTGGCTATGACACAGAAGAATGGGTCACATACATTTTGATAACCTTGTCAAAGTCAGCAAAAGAGAAGCAGTCGGAGAAATGCCCCAGATCACAAAACCAACCAACACTTTATGCAAGCATTTTCAACAAGGAAAGAAAACAAAGACCAGGTTCAAATCAAAGGAATATTCAACGACAAGACCACTGGAAATTGTGCATACTGATCTAGTTGGACCAACTAAAATAAAGGGATTAAAAGGTGAGAAATACTTTATGTTATTAGTTGATGATTATACAAGAATGAATGCAGTTTTCTTTCTCAATAATAAGTCAGAAGCTTTTGAAAAATTCAAGATCTACAAGGAAATGGTTGAAAATGAAATGGATTCAAAAATAAAATGCTTGAGATCTGATAATGGAGGAGAGTTCACCTCAAAGGAATTTATGGACTACTGCAGCAATCATGGAATAAAAAGGCAATTCTCCATTGCTAGGACACCTCAACAGAATGAAGTTGTTGAAAGAAAGAGTAGGAAAGTACAGGAAATGGCTTGAACAATGCTAATGGATTCAAAATTGACAGATGTTTTTTGGACATAGGTAGTGCATACAACAGTTCACATTCAGAACAGAGTAATGCTCAGAAAAAACACTGACAAAAATCCTTAAAAACTATGGAAAGGAAGACCAACAAATGTAAAGAACTTCAAATTATTTGGAAGCAAATGCTATATCAAAAGAGAATATTATAGAATGAAAAAGTTTGACTCTCGTGTGGAAAAAGGAGTACTTGTTGGTTACTCAAGTACAAGGAAATCATACAAGTGTTACAATCTAAGATTGAATAAAGTTGTGGAAAGTATCGACGTAACAATTGATGAAACATGCAGACCAAAATCAAAGGAAGAAAATAGATCAATGAAACAACCCTTAGAAGAAGAAGTAGAAGATGAAAAAGAAGTAGAAGAGGAAGATGAAGAGAACCCGACAAAAAAAGAAGAGAAAGTTCAACAAGTGTCTCCAAAGAAACCTAGAAGATGAGTATAGAAGAAGCATCCTTCAGATCAGATTATCGGAAACAAAGATGCAGGAGTTGAGACTAGAAGAAAAATCCATTCACCAGAACAAACACACCTAGCACTATTATCTACAATTGAACCAAACTGTTTCAAAGAAGGGAGCAAGGATGAATTTTGGAATAAGGCCATGGATGAAGAATTAGATCAAATAAAGAAAATGACACTTGGGAATTGGTTCCAAGTCCAAAGAATAAGAATGTGATTGACACAAAGTGGGTCTTCAGAAATAAATTGAATGAAGATGGACAAGTTACAAGGAACAAAGCTAGATTGGTATGTAAAGGATATGCACAAGTTGAAGGAATCGACTTTGAATAAACATTTTCCCCAATTGCCAGAATGGAAGCAATCCGTTTTCTTTTAGCTTATGCATACTCCAAAAATATTAAAATGTATCAGATGGATGTAAAATAAACATTTATGAATGGGGAACTTGAAGAATAATTCTATATTGAACAACCAGAAGGATTTCAGTTGTCAGAGAATGCAGATTATGTGTGCAAATTAAATAAGGCCTTCTATGGTCTAAAACATGCTCCTAGAGCATGGTACTCTAGACTGGATAAATATCTACAACAAATAAGGTTCAAAAAGGGAAGTGCAAACAACAACCTCTACATCAAGGTAAGTCAAGGTAATATTTCATTAATTGAAGTTTATGTTGATGATATTATTTTTGGTAGTGATGATGACATGTTAAGCCATAAATTTGCAAATGATATGCATAATGAATTTGAAATGTCATTACTTGGAGAACTATCCTTCTTTCTAGGACTTCAAATACGTCAAAGCAACCAAGGAATTTTTATTTCTCAAACCAAGTATATCAGAGAAATGCTAAAGAGGTTTGGAATGGAAGATTGCAAACCAGTTATCACTCCCATGCAAACCAGTTGCAAGTTGAGCAAAGATGA
>ML779621.1:613295-623330 GCA_009831015.1 Picea engelmannii | reverse complement strand
ACCAGATGTAATGAAGGTAGTTGGACAAGTGGCACAATTTCAAGCAACACCAAATGAATCACATGTATTAGCAGTAAAGAGGATTTTCAGATATCTCAAAGGAACATAAGAGTTTGGATTATGGTATCCAAAAGGAAAGGATCTATCACTTGTTGCCTACATAGATGCAGATTGGGAAGGTTGTATTGATGACCGAAAAAGAACCAGTGGAGAAACATTCTACTTGGGTGAGTGTTTAGTATCATGGCTAAGAAAGAAATAATCATCAGTATCCTTATCTACAGCTGAGGCAGGGTATCTTGCAACAACATCATGTTGTACACAGGTTCTTTGGATGAAACAAACTCTGACAGATATACATGTTGAGTATGATGAGCCCATTCCAATATATTGTGATAATACAAACACCATCCGTATCTCAAAGAACCCGATGATGCACTCCAAGATGAAGCACATTCCAATCAAGTATCACTTTCTACAGGAGCAGGTTGCAGAAAAGAGCATCAAAGTTGAGTATGTGGGCAAAAAAGAACAAGTGGCAGACATATTTACAAAACCACTTCCACGTGAATCCTTTGAATATCTTCGCCAGAGACTTGGAGTTATTTCTACTCCAAAATGAATGCTTTTTGAATTCCTATCTTATATGTCTTATATGTACACGAGGAAGGGCCATAAGAGGATAGTTCAGTTAGGGGGAGCAGCCCTGGATGTAAAGATACCTTTTCCATTGATGACAAAGGGTGAGAGATTTATCATATGCAGAGGACAGAGGCATGGTTCCAGGGGGAGCATGAGACATAGGCATGGTTCTAGGGGGAGCATGAGTGATATGATTTCAGTATTTCATCAGAGTGTTGCCATCAATGCCAAAGGGGGATATTGTTGATTAAGGTGAGTTGACATTGATGTCAACCCTCGAAGAAAGCCCGATAGCATAAAGGTTTGGGTAATGGACCCACGTTTGTTTGATGTAAAGATGACTCATTACTTTCTGGTCATGGTTGATAAGAATTACAGATGGATGTACTCCAAAGTGGTCCCCTTATGGTGAAATCCATCACAGGAAGACGCTTTGCGCATTGAGTTATCCTAGAAGTATGGTTAGAGAACCGATGCTCATTTGTGGAATAATGAGATGAATGTAAGTGAATTTGTCAGTGAAACTATCCTAGATGGATATTTCTTGTCATTCCATTTCTGGTGGTATGTGGAACGTCACATAAATCCTCACGGTTTGAGATTTATGGCCTTACGAAGTTGGAGGACCCTCATATGTCATCTAGAAGCCCCAAAAGGTCAAAGTAGTCAAAGTGGTTTAAGAGATTTTAAAAGGTAAATAATAAAGTGAAGTGATGAGTGTACTATAATTCAAAGTGAATACAAAATAAATTATTTCAATAATAATTTTAATGGAGAAATTAGAAGTGGTTTAACCCTAAAATAGAGAAAGTGGACAACGTGACCTAGAAGATGTTTTTAAGGAAGCTACTTGGAGAGTATAAATAAGAGGCAAAGCTCTCTCATTTTAGAAACACTTGAGAACATTGAATACCTATAGGTGTATGAGGTAATCAAAGTATATCTAAGACAAATTTATGAGGGAAGGTGAAGAAAATAAGGCCGAAATTCAAGGAAGGATAAATTCTTTTGATGATCCTTTCTAAGGTATGTTATTTACAGGTCATCTCACCATTTTCGCAATAACTTTTTTTCTAGAAGGATTCAGACCGTAAAATTGCTATTACATTGCGAAAACATATCCAAGTATATGTGGTAAAACATTCATCTTGTAGGTCATTGTATTTTTGGAGTTACACTCCGTGGAAAATAGGGTTTGTGGCTAGTCCTTAAACTAATCAAAAACAAGTGTTTCGGGTAAAAATGTCCTAACTTCTTCATAACAGATCCAAATTCAGTGATACCAAATGTGTTGGTTAGAGTATAGTATTTATTGTTCTTTGTAACAGTTTCAGATTGATTCAACAAATATTTAGTGCAGGGAACTCTCTACAAGGTCGCTCTCTAGAATAAGCCAAAATTCAACAAGGTATGCCATTTTTGCTATAAATCATTTTCTGAGAGGTTCCATGTAGTGACACCTGGAGGAATTGCATAAAACACATTGAAGAACATTGTGTATCAGTTTTAGATCTTTATTCATTACAGGTACAAAGTTATGATTATTTCAAGTTAGGGTTGTTGACTAATCCAAAACTAGTCATGTGAGACTAAAGAAAAGTTTGATGAAAATGCTAGTCTCTTGTTGTTTAAAGTTAAGGAAGGTTTGAAGGTATGTGATCATATACACTAGGTCTATTATAGAGTTATAAATAATATTTGGATTATGAAATTGATGAGGGATTTTGGTTGAGGTACAAGTTGGGTACATGGTTGAGACAAGTAGTTGATGAGTTGGCACATACATGAGGTGTATAGTTGATGATGTTGGCATATATTGATGAGTAATAGTTGATGAGTACTTGAAACATGATTGGCACATACTTGGTGCATGGTTGATGCACTTGTTTATGATACAGGTTGGTGCATGGTTGATGCACTTGTTTATGGTACAGGTTGATGCATGGTTGATGCATGGTTCAGGTTTATTGGTACAGGTTTACAAAGATATATCTCACAGTGATAGTGTGAAAGTGGTTCCATCATTCTACTTCTATTTCAGGTCGGTTGGACAGGGAAAGGACATGTGGTTGTAGCCACCTGTTGGTTGTATCTGGAGAACATAGGGGGTTGTAGCCTCCTTTTGGTTGTAGCTAGAGAATTGGGGAGTTGGAGCTTCCCTCAAGTTGTAGCCTGAGAAACTAGGGGGTTGGATCCTCCTTCCATTTGAAAATGGAAAACAAAGGAAGTTGGTGCTTCCAATGAATGTAATTCTTCAAGACATATAAGAAAAATCATTCTGTGGTTTTCTCCCGATTTGGGTTTCTACGTAAAACGCTGGTGTACTGTGTATGTGTGTGATTGTTCATTTCTTATTTCTCATTATTGGATAATAATTATGCATTGATATACTACTTGGATTATTTGGAGAAAAATGATTATAATTACACTATTACTGATTCACCCCCCCTCTCAGTAATCCAACATTGGGGGTGGGGGAGAGAGATGCAGGGGAGCATAGATAGGGGGTATTAAGGGGCTTATAGGTATTGGGTGGTATAAAATATGGTATCTAGTTTTAATGGTTTTTTTTTATTGGAGATAAGTATTCACAGGGGAGTTCAACAAAAGGATTTTGGGAGGTATTTATCAATATCTTCTGAAATTAGGGGTATCCCTTAATATCCCATAAACATATGTGCTATGACTCAAGTTCACTAAGTGGAGATCCCATGTTTCTATGTGGCTTTCTATCCATACAATAATCGTTTTTTCCAAAGTAATTCCATATAACTTGGTTAAAACAAGGTCAATCATAACGTTCCTATAACTAGATGGATTTCATCCTCACTTTTAAAAATAAGTGTACAATGAGGCTTTGATTATAGGGTTTACAAAATCCCTACTTGAGTACTAAATTAAAGAGATTGTGTCTGTGTGAAGTATGAGGATAGGCCCTTTGATTTTTAATATTTCATCTTGGTATCCTTTGATGTCCCTAGCTTTCCCTTTTGCAAGCCACTTAACCCTATGTAGAAAGATTTGGAATGTTGTCCATGCCAATAGGGAATTTGTAAATATTTGTATGATAGGAATTCCAATTCTTCAAGGGACTCATATTGTTTTTTGTTTTTGTTTTACAAGTTAGAATTTGCCTCTAATTTTTTCTAAGATCTAGCTTAAAAATAAGACCAAAAGCTTCTCTTACTTTCTATTTATATCATAATTTTTTTCCTTTTAATTAGGGCTCTGTATCTATTTATCTTATTGGATTTTAAAGAGTCATTACAAGCATCCCCAATGGATTTTATAGCAATTTTACACTCGTTATCATACCAATGGTTGGTTGTTCTATTTTTATTTTAACATGACACCTCCATAGAGAACTTGTTAATGGAAGTAGGGAAGGTTGTCATAAAATTATGATAGGAGTCTTCAATATTGTTCTTACTTGATAGGAGATTTAATTCATTATTTAAATTATTTAAAAAAGATCAACTTTATTTTTTTCGAAAGAAAGTGCTTTTGACTATTAAAATTATGTTCAATGGGTCTTTTCTACATGAAAAAGTTTAGATATATGGTTAAATGTCTATGATCAGAGTAGGGCTCATGGTTTTTTAAGAGATCAAAATTTACTATTTGGTTGTATATGAGGATATCCAATATCAAATAATCCATGACATTGCTACTAAACCCATGAATACACGCCATCGAGTTGAATTTCAAACATTTTGTTAGACTCCTGAAAATTATTAGATCCTAAGAACTATAGAGCTTGATTAGCTCACTACCAAGAAAACTCTTGGCCAAGTCTTCAAAGTTTCTTTTGCATATGTTAGCTAAAATGAGGTTCTCATCCAGCCAAAGAGGATGGAGGTTAAAATTATTACTTAAAATAATAGCTTGATTCGTTTCATTTCTAAAATTAAAGTCTCCAAGCAGGAGGATATTTCCTTCATTTCTTAGAGTATAAATATCTTGTTCTAAGTTACTGTAAATACTTTTTTTTTTTATCTGGACTAACGTGTTTTTCATGTGAAGACTAATGTGGGGATAAATTTTCTTTTTTATGTACCAAGCTATGCCTTCCTTGTGAAGACTATTGTGAGGATAGATTTACATTTTTATGTACCAAGCTATGCCTCCAATCCCTTTGTTGTAACATTTCTTATTCCATATCAACCACAAGATAAATCCTTTTGGACCTTAGATTATTCACATTCCCAAGTTTCAAGTAAAAATATAGTATCAAAATCACTTAGGATCCAACTTAACATAGGCCCTTTGCTCCATGGAAAGCCACAACAATTCCAAGAAAGGATAGAGAGTGTCCTAAATTCCTATTTATTGTTATCTTTTTGGTCTCTATCCCCAATACTATCTTTTAGATTCCTAATTATTGTCTATTTTCTTTCCTTCCTAATTTCTTTTACCTTTTAAACTTCCTTCATTAATTCAAATTTTTATTTTAAATGAGGTCTTCATTTCTAAATATTCCTAACCCTTTTAAGTTTGAAGTTTTACTATATAAATAATGATATAGTAAACAACAAATTAGATAATAATATAAGTATTCAGATAATAATTAAATATTCACTTTCTCAATAATTATAAATAAATGTATATAATAATATAATAAAATATACTTCCCTGATGGGGTGCCACATAGCAACGGGAGGCCACGTAGCCTGCCCCAGACCCAAGCCATAAATATGGCATGTTGCTTCCCTTCACCTCAGTCTTGAATGAAGGGTGGCCATTACTGCCTACTGAGAAGGGGAGGAAAACTCCCTCATGTGAATATTATGGTGGAACCAAGGTGTAATTGTAGTGGAGGGATCAATACAGTGGTCATGTCGGGCATGGGATTATCTCTCCTTCTTGGACAAGGTTGGATCCATTTATCTCTCACGCTCCACCACCCTAGCCGCTCCGAGAACGAGACTTGCGTGCTGTGGATTTTCATTGAGATTACCCAGAGAATTATCAATCCTCCTATCCTAGCCATGCCAAGGGAGAGGGGAAAGACGAGGCATGACCCAGCCTGGTATAGTCTGGCAGCTCGACAGAGGCAAGTGCAGTGGTTGGAACACACCCTATCCATATCTCAGACTCAGCGCTGGGAGAAACCAAGAACACCGCCAATGGCATATGTCGAGGAGTACATTTCAGAGGAACCCATGCAGGTTTCTTCAGAATCTCTCCTCTTCATAGTTTCAAATGATTTTTAGTCCCCCAACCATAACCCAGCAAGCATAAGCACCCAAGCTTCCATGGAGGGAGCCACTTGTATATTTGAGGAGGAATTCCCAGGGGAATTCCTCCATTTGTATTTTTTTGCCTCAATTCAAGACATCGACATCCAAGTTGTAACAATGACAGAGTAGGTCAAGGTGGTGGAGGTCATGGACACTGCGTAGGAGGACTTAGGCACTGCGGTGGAGGGACAATGAGTCTTGGTGCCTCCACCACTCACTGCTCTCCCTGATTTATGCCCTGCTCCACCACCTTTCTTCAACCTGGAGTAGCTCAAGCTCATATTCAAGCTAAGGATCCAAATGGCAGACCAGATACATTGGGACACCCTCATGCATCAACAGATTGACATGCTTTATGGTGCATTCTCGAATGCACCAACAAATCAACACTTCCCGACTCGTGCGAGACCTTTCGTGCTCCAACCTAGGGACGACCCTTTCACCGGAGCTCCAGACGACATTCCCCCAGGTGCTAATGTGTAATTTCTTTTCTATGGATACCTCACACATTATTTTTCCAACTCTCTGTTACACCTCAGAATTACTCACTTCGATAGTGTCGCAAGTGTCATCATTACAAGTGTTGTAAGTGTCGCATCTTGTCCACAAGTGTTGCATCTTGACCGCAAGTGTTACAAGTGTTGCTAACATCATACTTCCTTCTTTCCTATGTCATGCCTCCAATGACATGATAGGGACACTTAGGACACCTCAAAGACTAGTTTTGAAGAGGGGGAATCAGTCTATTAGAAGTACAAGCCTTTTTCCACTGAAAGAACCACTCAAAAATGGGTTTTGGAGGGGAGCGCTCCCCTATACACTGTCAGGGAGCACTGGCGCTCCCTGGCCTTCTTTGGAGGAGCATTATAATGCTCCGGTGCCCCTTTTGGGGGAGCGCTACCTTTTCTAGGTGAAATTTGGTTTGTTGAGAAGAATGAGGGAAAGATCCCCTCAATATCTGAAGGTGGTTGGATTCGAATATGATCTCAAGGCATGATCTTAGGGAAGATCCTCAACTGAAGGAGAGAAATCCTCAACTTATCTCAAATATCTCTCAAGTGGTTGGGTCTTTGCAAGATTATATAAAGAGGCCTTCTCATGGTGAAAGGAAAGGAAAGATTGGAGGTATGAAACCTATGATCTCATAGGCTACATACAGTACAGGAAGAGAGACATTGCAATAACATCTAACTTATGATCTCATGAGGGATATGTCATTTGAAGCATCAACATCTTGTATGTGGGTTATTTGAGCAAGGGTATGGACAAGGAGATGTTGGTGAAGCTGCTACACTACATCCATGGCTGTAAGTAACACTTTGTTCTCATTAATACAATCAATGCTTGGCATGTTTCTTTCAAACTTGTACTTGTTCCATATAAGTTTGTCTACAGTATATGGATCTATGTTTGAGCTAATCTCAGTAGAGTAGGAAGTCTTTTGTACCTTTGTTTGTTTTGTAGGACCTATCAAGGAGCTCAAGATCGAATCTCAGCCTGGACTTTGCAAGGACAAACGTCATTCATAAGGTACATATCTTTCTCTTTCTCTTTCATTCATTAGCTTGATTAGATCTAAAAGGAAGTCAGTGTCCATGTTAAGCACTTTCTGTCTTGGTCTTAAGAGTCTAGGGACCTCGAGAGAATCCACTTGTCCACAGGGGGATTTCTCTTCAACACTCTCTACACTACAATGATGTACTTTTATATTTTTGTCCTCTTTTTTCAGTTAGTAGTTTATCTTAGATGCATAGAACAATTCAGTAAGAAAATGAATCTGCCCCTTGCTATGGTTTCCATTTGGCAGGGCAAATGGCAGATAACTATTTTTTCTAAAAGTATCACAATCTACCACCTGTTTTGGTTTCCGCTAATTTGGCAGAACAGGTGACAGACTGATGACATTTGGTATATTTTTACTATAAAAGAACAATAATAGGAAACACCCTTTTTTTTATATAAAAAAAATATAAAAAAATATACTATTTTAATAATAATAATAATAACATTTTTTAAAGATAATTAATTGATAATAATGGTTTCTATAATATAATAAAATATATCATTTTGATTGGTAAAAGTAGAGATGATGTAAAATTCTAAGGGACAGAGCCAACCCGATCTGGTGAATGCGTGAATAAATACTTCTGGAGTATGAGTCTGCAATGCGTGAGAACATGGATTCTATGGAGCACATGTAGAACATGTGCATGAGTGCATGAGAACATGGATTCCATGGAGCACATGGAGAACATGTTCATGAGAACATGGAGTCTATTGTGCGTGAATACTTATGCGGTGCGATAAAACTCTAGGGTTTTTCTAGTTCCTCTTTGTGGAGTAGAGGAGGGCATTCTATGTTTGGTTGGAAAGGGAGATCGACTTTAGGCTAAGGAATTTTTTTGAACCCTCTCATTGGATTTGTGGAAACACTAATTTTGATTGTCTTGGCTATGAGAACCCTACCATACTTCATCTTGAGAAGTCTTAAAGATGAAAGAATGGGGTGATTGTACCAATTATTTATGGATTGTTGAACTCTAAGTATGGTTCATAACCATCTCAAAAATTTCTTACAGGATGAATAAATGCCAAACCTAACTTTGTTTAAGTGTTATATGATAGATCAACAATCTATGCTATATGATCCAAAGAAAAAGTAATTGATGTGCACACGTAATGTTAATCGAGGAGGCGTTGAGATAAGAGAGATATCATAATAGTGAGTGTTCCAAAATAGATCTGGCCACATACTTTTACTAAGATCTACTTACATTCGTCTAATTGAAATCGGGAGGTGAAGGTGCATTTAACTATAATAAAGACTTGGCCATCAACGGTTCACACTATTCAAGAAACCTTAGCAAATAATGTTTTGATAAAATATGGGTTTGTTGATCCATTGGATAGTGACCCTAGAGAGAGCATTGGCTACATCAAAGTATGTATGTGATGATATACAAGAAGAATAATAAGCCATGACGATTTCCAACAATTTTTTTCCCAAAAAGGTTAACTAAATATTCTGTGTTGTTATATATAAATGGTGAAGAGAGAAGAAGTTCAAGCATGGATATGAATATTTTAGGGATTTTTGTAGGACTAGGGTTTTCTTAAGAGTATAGAGAGGATGAACTTGTATATTTCTCTGAAGATTCACTGAAGGGCCGTGATTTCTTAAGACAACAATCATATGACACAATTTCCAACTTGCAGGGACCATGCAACATGATGCCATAGAATCTATTAAGATATCAAGTCTAACTGTAGGGATATCCTGGAAGGTACATAGTGTAGGATTTGAAAGGTAGATATTGATGAGATTTCATACTCACCACAAATATCCTACCACAATTCATTAGACTTTCCAATGGCGACCCATTATACTTTCTTCTAGGCTCCACACTATCTTCATCTCTCGGAAAGGAGGTTTATGTTGGTGGACAACTCAAGAAGGGTTTCATTGGAGGTATGATCACATGATATTTGATGAGTAGAATCCCCACCTCTAAACCCTTGTCATCCAACTAGAAGTTTTTGAGTGGAGGGAAAGCTAGGAAGAGGTCAAAGTGCATTAAACTAAAGGTTGAGGTGATAAAATTGCATTTAGGAGAAAATATCAAAATAAATGAAGTTATGGAGTTTAAGGACTTATCCATTATGAGCTGCAAAAATTATGAATGGGGAATCCCTAATTAAATTTTGTATGCAAGAGACATTTGTTGCTACATGAGTTGGATAATTTGTATCCTTGGTGCTTTAGGGAAAAATCCACCTAGTCATGGTCTAATGGCTAAGTACAGCGATGACTCCTTAAAAGACAAAAATTGACCTATTCTTATCCAATATCACAAACCCTAATGATTTATTTTAAAAAAGGGAGACATGAAAAAGATGAATAATGACACCTTGTATCCTTTCGTTCATAGTAGATAACTTTTGTTTGTTGCTTGCTCCTAAGTTGCAGATCTCCTCCCAAAGATGACTTGAAACAACACAAAAAACAATCTACAAGAGAATATATGCAATCATTATTAACATAAACATGTACCAATTCTCATAAAATAAGATATAAACATTCAAAATTATTCACAAGAACAGAGAGGCATGAATTAGGAAATGAAATATCTCTTTTATTGATAAAGTATAAGGA
>ML779621.1:575411-598820 GCA_009831015.1 Picea engelmannii | reverse complement strand
CAATATGTCCCTTTCCCATAAAGATGATGTCACTTTATTACATAATTCCTTGATCATATGTATAGACTAGTCATTGAATAAGTTAATCTGCCTTTACTTCGATTGGTTCGTTTTGTTGTGATCTGGACGGGACGAGAGCATCGAAGCGAAGCTTGGAAAAACAGAGATCTAAGGAAAGCGTTCATAAGGTATGTCTATAACCCTTATCTCTTAGTTCATTCAATAGGCTAGATCTAGGGAAAGTGTATTATTCTGTCCTGTTTTGTTCTAGATACCAGGTGGATCTAGGGAGATCGGTTTGTGTCCGCACTCACAGATTTATCCTATAACATACTCCAAATGCATTAATCCCACAATCACTAGCAAATCCTCACAATCAACATGAAAAACTAAGGGGTTTGATGGATTGTATAAAAAGGACGAGAGAATGAGATTGTTGAGAATGGTTACTAAGAACTAGATGCATAACTTCAAAGAGAAAGAAGGAGAAATTTGGGCAGAGTTTCTTTCCTTCTTCATTCTATCTTGCGAAATGACCCTCCTTAGGGCCCTTTTTATATGGAAATTAGATGGTTATTTGGTTCTGAGAAGGGCTACATGAGGTAAAAATGGTTGTGCAACCCAACATAGCCCATAAACCCCATCGGGAAGTGAGGAATTTTTATGTTTTACAACTTTTGAGAGTAAATGCAGGTTGTATTTGTATCAGCTAGCATATGTACGACGACTGTATGTATCTTAGGTCACGTACATATTGAAAAATTGAGTTTTTAAGAAGGAAACTCAACAAAAGTGGCATAAAAGTGTATTAGTGTCTAGAACAAAGATAAAAAATGCACAAGGGTGTTATTTTAGAGATATAATAGATGCCCCCTAATGTGTGAGGTCATAAGAGAAACTGATGACCAAAATACATTTCAATATCTTAGGGAAAGCACTGAGTAAAGTGAGCCTATACGAGTTTTTGTGAGCGTGTCATCTGCAATAAGATCAATATCTCTGAGGCATGAATACCCATGCTTGAGACTAACTAAGCATGGCTGCTAATCAAGTACACCACATATCTATGTCAACACAGATCATAGCCATGAACAATACACAGTGGAGCTATGTATCAAAATCATCAGAAGATATAAGAGTACAATAACATATACAAGTTGATCTTCAGGAAGTATCAATGTCTATAGTTGGAGATGATAGCTTCATAACTCGAGCAATAACTTCAAGATATTCAAAACTCAGGTAGGAGTATAATAAGAGTGTAAGACTCACTACCCTGAGGTATTCAACAAGTCGTTGTGAAAAGACTCGAGGATCTCTAACATCAAGAACAAAAATTCATTGATTCTGAATGTGGACTTGATAGGACTCTTAGGATGGCTGACTTGCGAAGGCCAATAGATTGACTGTAGAATGGTTGACTCAGGCTATAAAACTTCCATTAGACAAAAGAATGAAATATAAAGTGACACATGCAACATGTTATTGACATAAGTCCGTGACACATGAGGAATCACAAACTCTTTATATGTTTGGAAGAGTAATCAAACGAAGGAGGACACAACTCTATGTAATGAGAAAAACTTCCCAAGGTCATGCTAAATACCAAAAATGAGTAATAGAATCAAGGATGTGCTTTGTCCAAGGGTGACAAGATAGCTGCCAATAAAAAAGATAATGCATCCCTTTCCCCTCTTTTTTTGAAATATTTGATTTTTTTTTTGTGTTTTTCATGTATTTAACGAGCTTGAAAAAGAATTAAAGAATGATATGTTACAAAGGATGAAATGAGTGTTGCGGGCAAGAAAAATAGTTCCAAGTGCATGGAACATATTGATGCCTAATGCAAGGAGACATGTGCAGGATAAGGACACTCGAGAAAATTCCTCCATGGGTCAGGGTGTCAGATCGCAAAGGAAAAAATGTTGCAAGGATTTCACCTAAGGAATTCTATAAAGGTTCATCAACAAAGATATGGATTCGACATTAGGCCAAAGACACAAGTGGTAAGATGCAATGCGGTTATGGACTGACACAAATAATTACGGAAGCTCCTTCAATGTAAAGTTTTACGAGCCTAGAGAAGGTAATCTCAATGGTTTTCCACTTTTAGAGAGTTTGAAAAATGCTAAAAGAATACTCCAAAGTGTTCTTTTTCATACATTTAGACCCCCAATCCTGAAAAAGGATAAAACATACTTGGAAATACTCTCGTGGCGAGACATCTCTCCTGAGGTGCACCTTTTTTGTAAGTTGATTCTTTGAGGTCCATAAAAGGTTTAAACTTATACCAAGGAGAATTATGGTTCCTTTTTTCATAAGTTAAGTTCCGTAGGCCTGAAAAGGAGATAAAAAATTACCTGGGAAAAATTGCCTAGTGGGACATGTCCCCCGAGGTATTTAATTTTCCTCATTAATATATTTGCCAGAAAAAGGGGTAAACTTGTACCAAATAGATGTTCTTTCTAGACCAATGAAAGAGTGTGAAAGAAACAAGGTCACTCGGCGATATTTTCCTATTTAGGGAGTTTGAAAAGGGCTTAAATAAGACTCCAGGAGTTTCCTTTTTTTATAAATAATCTCCAAAGTCCAAAAAAGAGATAAAAAAAACCCCAGGGAGAATGGCCCTTTTTTCATAAATTTAGTCCCTCAGACCCGGAAAAGGGATAAATGTATACCTGAGAATACTCTCCTAGCGAACCGTAGTTCCTAGGGTGTACCGTTTTCATAAAATGATCTAGCCGGACCTCAAAGAGTTGAAACTATTTTCAGATAGATGTCTCTTTCATAATTTAAGTGAGCTTGAAAGAAGACAAAACATGCTCTAGGGGAGTCCCATGGAAAAGGCCAAAAATGATGACTAGGGAGAAGAATGAGGCTTCCAACACAAATTCATGACAGGACTATGAGGACTCCTGATGCTATGTATAACTATAGAATGGGCGCCAAAGTGAAAAAATAGGTTCTATCTAGGGCACCCATGGAAGGAATTCTCTACCATTGAATGACGACACTTAGGTCAAAGGTGGATGATAATAAAATTCTTGAGGAAAGATGGCATTGGGGCTCACAATATCCCTTTAAAACTTATGAATGGGGAATCCCTAAAATTTTGTATGCAAGAGGTATTTGTTGCAGTACTTGGTTAGTCCCATGGCTACATGGTATTGGTCAAAGTTGGATGATTGGGATCCTTAGGTCAAAGGTGGATGATAATAAAATTATTTAGGAAAGATGGCATTGGGGCTCACAATATATCTTTTTTAAGATGTGGTTCCCTCGAATTTGATGCCAACTCAACCCATATGGATTATTGTCTAATATGGGTTAGACTACTAGGTCTACCTTTGATCCTATGGTTGATCATCTACTATCAACCCTTGGACTATGAGGAAATTCCATTCAAATGTGGAATATGTCATTTACATGGTCATTTGGAAAAGGAATGTGCTTTTCCCAACAAATAGAATATGTGGGTTCTAAAGGAGTTGCAAGAGTGAAAGAGTATCCCTTAGAGCCCTCGAAACATGGCACATGTTGGTGACCTCCTTTCCAACTTATCTAGAATCAAAGGATCCATAACCCCCACCCTCATTCCCCTTTATGTTTAGGGAGGGCCACCTCCTTAGGCTATCAAACCTCCTATAACTCTCCTAATATGTCAGTTTATAAGGAGACACATAGTGGCTCTCAAACCTATGATACTTTTATATAAAATATCGGGTCTAGATCAAGAGGAGCCCCTTTTTTTGGAGGAATAGTAGGAGGACTTGACCATGGAAATAATTGATCGAAACCCTCCCAAAGAGGTCGAAAATACCTCATTTTCGTGGCACAAACGTGAGCTAACTCAAAAATAAGAAGTGGAAGACAATTTTCCTTAAGCGATCCCTTAGAGAAATTTCCTCCGGGATATCCTCAAATTATTCTTCTAACCCTAAATTGTGTAGTAGTGGTCATTTCCTCAAAAAATTTGGCCCTTGAGATATTAATTGTAGTTCAAAACATATCTATCGTATTATTGTAAGAGATTATGAAAATTGGGGAGAAGGTTGTTAACGCCTTGACAAGAATGTTAAAGGGTTGGGATTTCTGCTTTATTGATGCTTTAGGAATATATGGGGGGAATATCACAAGATGGAATAAATTATCATTCACTCTAAGTAACTCATAGGTTTCATATCAAGGCTGTGATGTACCCTTTTCTCCATGGACATGGAAAAATAAATCGCTTGTATAAACATTTACGGGCCTTATTATGATATGTTGGAATAATGGGAAGCCTTTTTTAGTAGAGACTAGACTAAACAAGGTCTAATGATCATTGGTGTATACCTAAATTTCTCCCTGGGAGATTCTAAGGTGGGAAATAGTAGCTTAGGTGGATAACCTCTTGGGATTCTTCATAAATAAATTGGAACAAGAAAGGATCCTTCATATAGAGCCCGCAACTTTAACCCCAACCTAGAGAAGTAAGAGGATATGAGAAGAAAGAATAGAAAAAAGATTAGATTGATTCTTAATCTCAAAATGAAGTTGTAATACTACGTCAATGGGTTTCCTCAGGTGGTGACTCTGACCACATTCATGTTCTCTTGGAGGTGGTCCTAGCACAAACCTCCCAGTCCATCCAAACTAAATCCTAAATGGTTAAAGGATGAATATTTCCTGTATAAACTAAATGATACTTGAAAGAGATTTGATGATTCTCTTGATGAATTAGCCCCCATTCAATTTCTCCAAAAACTAAAAAGGGTAAAGAAGATTGCAATTAATTAGTCTATTTAGAAAAAAAAAGAAGGATAGAGGACCTTACCAGAAGCTGAAGAATATCTAGAATATTTCTATAACAAAGAAGGCTTTGGTTTCCTTACAGAGAATCAAAAGGAGGAAATTAAACCCCCAGAAGATGAAAAAGGGAAAATCTTACTTAAAAAGGAGAAAGAATAGAAAATTAATAGCAGAGATATATGGTTGTAAGCAAGGGACAAAAATATTAAAATTTTCCACATGTATGAAAGTAATAGAAAAATGATTAATTAAGTACATAATATATATAGAGAGAGGATGGTTCCATTCATATAATATTCTCTGAAATGACTATTGAAGGAGTAAATTATTTTAAAACTCTTTTCAAAGAAGAATCCATAGAAACCATAGAACTAATCAACAAAATGGATAACTTATCTAATGTCCCCAATTTTGGATTCCCTTGTTCTGTAGTCAGAGGTGACCTTACGAGTTTGTGTCAACTTGACCATAGGACTAAAATGAGGATAACAGTGAGTTTAGATAATTTGGCAGAGTTATATGGGACCTAGGCTAGTCCATTCACCATCTTTCATTATCAACATCATTTCTACATAGTTTTCTCTTGGTTTCGTGGCATTCCAACGATTTCCGTAATTTTGGGTTATTATTGAGCATACTTTAATTAAACACACTAAAGGTACTATTTGGATCATATTATATTAGGGGATACCTTCGTGTAATAGCTCATTGGAACTGGGATGAAAAGATATAAAGGATGGGATGATGAGAAAGAGCTTTTTGGCATCCAATAATGTCTTAGAAGGAAATTAATCACTTTTCTATATAAAAATGGGTTTAAAAAGGGTTATAAAGTGATTTTAATCTTCATGTGGAATTGGTCAAAGAGAGGAAAAACATAGAAAGGGTTAAGAGAAGTATAAAAGAAGGGTAGCACTTCACCTTCCTCATTATGATTTGATCTCTTATTTTGAGTGCTCTTGGATCCAAGGATTTCATTGGGGTTTTGGAAAAACCCTTTCACTATTGGTTTGGTCTCACTGGTGCAATATCCACCCTAGCTAAACGAGAGGGGAATCCATMCAGGATTTCCATTAGAGATTTATCTCTTAAATTTTTCTTCATTCTATTAGTGGGTCAATTTGATTGGGAGGATCGTGAGATTGCTTGGAGATCCGATTTATTTGTTTGTAGTGACCATGGAGGATCTTGGCATGTTGGGAGGCYGAGAGGATTTATTGAGAGTCGAAATCATTCTCAGAAGAATCAAGAGGGGTTGTGAAGGTTATGTAGGCAGGTTTCAAAGGAAAGAGGAATCCATGAGTTGCTTGGGAAAGGATGTGGGCAAAGAAGTCACACAAGAAGATTGTGAGCGAGTTGGGCCCTTGTTTTAGTAGGCCACAAGGAAGAGAGAGGTCATGAGGGTCCCTTTTAGGGCCTATACCCCTATTTGATAGATAATAGGAGTATAGGAATGGTCGCAGGGTTCTTCAGAGAGGTCACGAGGGCCCTAGAACATGTCAGAAGGTATAAGAAAGGCATCAAGGTCTTATGTAGGCTGAGGAGAATAGGAGGAGAGTCGTGGGCTCTTGGACACTGATCAATGAAGGGACACATAAGGGGTTGAGTGTCATATTGTCTAAACATAGGAGGTTGGGAGGATCAACAAGCTCATTGTTGATTCATTTAACACTGGGAAACAATCATTAGGGAGATAGTGGCATCTATTTTAGGTTTTGGTTATTATTGTGTGTTTAATTAAGTTATTGCAGTTGTTGTAGCAACCATTAATAATTGTATTATGCTTCCATAATAAAATATGCCTACATTATCTCTTCTATTCCATGAACGCATTGGATGTATGTCATATGTTTGATGGAATATCTCTTGTTATAATATTTGCAAATGGTTTGTGTAAAGAGGTAAACCAATTTATGTTATTAAAATCATATGTAAGACAATTGTTTGAGAAAACCACACAACTAGAGAAAACATCAATTGGGAATCAATCACAATAATCTAGCAAAAAAAGTATTAGGGATATTATAGTGGTATTAGAGCTCGAGATATTGCAAGCCTAAGGGGAAATAGTGGGAAGGAAATCATTGTGTACATACATGTGTAAGAAAGGATTGTAGCATGGTTTGCACTCATGTGGTTAAGTGATATGGAGAGAGATCCGAAGCTCATGGATGAAATCTCAAGGAGGCTAGCAACAATTAAAAACATGTCTTTCCACTACTAGGAGTATCTAACATTGGGTGAGGAGATCTGTTCAACTTTTCCCTTTAAAATATATTTCTCCCTCAAGTATGGATGTTATCCCAAGAATGTGGGTGAGGATTCCTTTAAAGGCACATGGAAGAAATTGATGAGAGGTGAGCATGTGAAGGAACATGCATCTAGCCATGAGGAGGATGTATGCATAGAGGAAGAACAAACAATAACCTATGATACATCATCAAAGCTAACCTATAAGGCCGATGAAACTAGTGTGTTGGATGGGTATACCTTTGATGATTTGACAAAAGATGAGGATGCAACATCATAACATGACTATGAGGAAATGTTCCAATCAACCAATGTCGAGGATCCAACATATTTTAGTGAGTATGATGCTTATAATGAGGGTAGTTCAAGCATGATAGCACATATGGATGATAATTATTGAACACTCTATGTCATGTATGATGTCAATGATGATAATGTTCCCCAAGTAATGGATCTTCTCTTTGTAAAAGGAACACTTACTCAACTTGGCATACAACTGATGTTCCCTCAACAATTTCAATACCAATCTTATGTGATGTTCATGACCTTCTTCTGACTTAGAATAGACAAGTATGCCATCCAATAATACTATGAAAAACTTATCCAATAATCTCTGAATATGCCATTCCTTAAGAACATAAAGACAATTAGTGCATTGGACAATCCAAATGGCACCACTACATTATTTTGAAAAGAAGTGATGGGATGAGCAATCTTAGAGAACCCTGTTATAAATATTTTTTAGTAACCATATAACCCCATAAAATATCTGACTTCTGAAACAATCCTGGGTGCTAGCCATCCTCTAATGGCTTCAATATTCTCTAGATCTATTGCTATACCTTGTTCTGAAATAATGTTCCCCAAGTAATGGATCTGCTCTTTGTAAAAAGAGAACTTACTCGACTTGACATACAATTGGTGTTCCCTCAGCAATTGCAATACCAATCTTAGGTGATGTTCATGCTCTTATTACGACTTAGAATAGATAAGTATGTCGTCCAAGAATACTATGACAAACTTATCCAAATAATCTATGAATATGCCATTCATTAAGCACATAAAAACAATTGGTGCATTGGACAATCCAAATGGCACCACTACAAATTCATAATGCCCATACTTGGTTCTAAAGGTTGTCTTATTGATGTCTTATTCCTTGATTCTTACCTGATGATACCCTGATGACCTCTTTTCTTCTCTTAGATGATCAAAGAGGTCATCAATTCTGGGTAGAGGGTACTTGTTATTTACAATGGATTTGTTCAGCTATCGAAAGTAAATACACAGTGTTGGCTCACAAATTTGACATATTTTACATTATCAACTGGTCTCTTTTAAACCATTTCACCCTATCCTCACACCTGTTTATTATGCCTATTGTCATATTTTCCCACACTTCTGAAGTTGATATGTTTAACAAGCTTAATGTTGTTAATTATTATAATTTCCTTTGTTTTTAATGATTTAGAAGTGGTTTAGACTAATATTTCCAATGAATGTTTGTGACAGTTATGTTCCCTCATGTAGCACACCCACGAAGGGGCATAAAAACTTTTCGATTTTCTTAAAGGATAGATTATCCATCCATGGTTTCTAATTTGGAAAGTCGGGGAACCAACTCGACCTCCCAGTCAAGGATCTCCGATTCTGAAGACAAACAACTCTCTGAGACCTTGATGGTCTCATTCTGTAATAAAACACATATCCTTTTGACTTCCTGGTGCAGGTATAATGGTACCCATGACCTGCCCTTCGCACTTGCGGAATCTCTAAGTTTGGGTGCTAGCCCCTTTTTTGATAAGCCCCTCCTTGAGGTGACCTTAGGCGATAACCGCATGCAAACACACAATTGTGGGTGCAGCCAAAGGTGGTTTGAAACCAAACTGCCTTTCAACCCACAATTCTCCTCGAGCCTCCGTGTGTCCTTTCTTCAAAAACGTGGTTTGGATTGCGGCCCGCCTTCAACTTTTAAAGTTCGCACACCTCTGATCCCTACAATGCTATAGGACTGTCGATCTCAAGATCTTGATGGTGCCTCTAAAATGTCGGCTCAGATCTATCCCTTCCAAAGCTGTGGATCAGATCTCACCTCTTTCAAATCAACCACTGTGATTTGTTTCGGAATTCCAGACTTCAGAATTCTCAAGTCTCAAACTTTCCTTTCTTCTGTACATCAATCTTCCGGAGTAGACAATTTGCAGACACCTGTCCTTCTCAATCAACATCTCTACCTCTAATGCTTCAGGGGTTTGACCTTTCAACTAGATCAATGGTCTTGTGACCCTTTTCTCGATCAACGGTTGAGATTTCCTTTTGGTCTTTGGACTTCTGAGATCTCAAATCTCAAATTTCACTTCCCCTCAAAGTAAGTGGATTCTTGCCGCGTGTCCACTTGAATCAGACGGTTGAGGCTTGCTTCGGGTATTTACCTGAAATCTACATATTTATGCCACATGTCCTCTTGATCTGATGGCTATGAATTACTTCGAGAATTTACCTAGAATCCTCCAATCTACGCCACATCTCTTCTGGATCACACGATCTAGATTCACCTCGGACGATCCAACGCTTGAGATTTACTTTAGACAATATGACAATTGAGATCTAATTCAGATGATCGGACAGTTGAGATTTAATTTGGCTCTCCGGCTCTCCCGAACTTGGGAGTCTCAAATCTCAGATCAAACTCTCGAACATATTTCTCCAGAGTCCACGATCAGTCACCACGCATCTACTCTTATAAATGGTCAATATCCTTTCTCCACAAACACAAATCTCTGGAGTGAATCCCTCTGGAGTATCAGATCTTCTGACACCTGTCCTCCCCAAATCAACAACCCTGGTCCTCTTTGGGACTTCGACAATTTTCAACCAAGACCAAATCAATGGTCCTTCAACCTCCTCCTCAATCAATGATCGATATCTCCTTCAGGATTTCGACACTTTCACCCTCTTCTTTCCTTCGGAGTGCCTCGTACCTGGAGTTCTAGATCTGGTGCCACGCGTCCACTTTCAAATCAACGGTTGTCATCCTCTTCAGGACTTCGACCTTTGGCAATTTCAAATCTCAGTTTCTCCATGCTCTGCTTCTCTCAGAGCATTTTATCCGAAGTCTACGATTTGATGACATGTGTCCTCTCGCAGATCAATGACTCCCAGCTACTTCGGCTATTCTGGGTTCGACGATTTCTAAATTTACTCTTTTGTTTTCTCCCAGAGTAATTTCACCCGGAGTTCACGATCTTTTTCCAGGTACCCTCTAGATCTGATGGTCTAGATTCTCTTTGGTTCTTCGACTCTTTGGGCTTCAGGATTTTCAGACTCCTATGCACTCATTTCTCCTAGAGTGATTTCACCCGAACTTCATGGATTTCTTCCACGTGTCCCTCTGCAACATACGGTTGCTATCTTCTTCGGCCTTCGAGACTTCGGGAGTTTGTCACACATCACTTGGAAACCTCCAAAGTAGTTTTCCCTGAAGACTTCAATCTATTGACATGTATCTCTTGCCAGCCGATGGACAAGATCTACTTTGGGTATTTACCCAGAGTCCACAAACTTACGCCACCTGTCCTCTGGATCCAACGACTGATGTTTACTTCGGACGATCCGAAAGTTGATGTTTACTTCGGGCCTTTACCTATAGTCTATATACTTATGCCACTATCGCTCCTCCTCCTGAGCTTCTTGATCTCTTTCGACTTAGAATATTTTCTAAGTGTTCAAAGGCCTCGACCTTTGCTCCTCCTAATATTCCGTCTCTTGGACTTCGTGTGCACGCCTGAAAGTGTTATTTCTTTTGAGCTTGACCCTATTGAAGATTTCTCCTTCCCACACATTCTTTGCACTTCAGGGATCTCGTCGAAATCATATCGAAGGTCAACGATGATCGAAGGTTCACAGAAATTGTGGGGATCCAACATGCGTTCTCTTTATCAAAGAGTTCGACCTCCGCAATTTGGAAAGTGCTCTTTCAACGTGGTCTTAACCAGAGTCATTGATCTTCCAGCCCAACAAGAGAAACGACGTTGGTAAATTGTGGGTCGTGAACTAGCGTGTCTGCTACTTTTACCTTCGCGCTCCACAATGATTCCCCACCCTTGATCTCCATTCATAGATTGACAATTCATAGTGATTGCAGGGTCCCACCTCCGCAATCTGTGAAGTGATTACTCGACTCTAGTCTAATCCTAGTTGTTGATATTCCATTCCCAACATGATCAATAACGTAGGTTGATTGTGGCCATGAACTAACATGTCCACTATCACGTTCTTAAGTCATGGGTAGTTCTGATAGCTTGACTATCATCTACCTCCCAGATCTGGTAGTCGGGATAGTTCCCAGGCAACCTCAGATCTAAGGTTTAGAGTTAACCTTGGGACTTTGGAACTTTGGGGATTTTACCTCCCTCATGACGAATTCTCTTAGTTCACCGAACTCGTGAAGTCCAAATGACTCCAAGGTTTACTCCCACGCTCTTTCCTGTATCCAACGGTCACATCAGACCGTGGCTCTTTTCGAACAGATTTCGTTCGTTCATCTTCCAAACAAAGAGACCTTCCCTTATTTGGATAATTTAACCTCACTGTTATTTTTGAGCTTTGTTAGCTCTGAAGGGCTTAAGAGCTTTGCGCTCTATCTCTTGAACTTAATGCTTGGAAGAATCCTTCTGCACACCCCTTATGCTCATTCCTTAACTCTATAACTTAAGGGATTCTTGATCTCTTCCTACCTCACAGAGAGCCTGTGCATACATGCACTATCTCTCTTGAGCTTTAACAGAATCCCTCCTCCAAGGGACTCAAAACAACTAGGAGTGTTGACATGCGTACATGAAACTGTGCCCAAGGTCGATGAACTCACAGTTCGTGGATCTAGCTTAAGCCACCATAGGGCGCAAGCATTTAAAAATACAAAATATGTTTGATCCATACTTTCTTAAATACACAATTTAAACAAGAAAAAAGAGATATCGTATAAGCATTAAGAAAACATACACATCCTTGGGTCATTCATAGTATATCCCATTTCATTACATAATTACAGCTTAATTTCACAGGGTATGAGAATACTTATCTATTACAAGTTGCATCCAACCAACTGACTATGGGTGTGCACCTTTCCACCCAACCATAGGCTCAGAGGAATCCATTCTTAGCACTCTATCCACCCCCGTGCCAAGACATGATATCACTAGGGAATTTATGCATCTCTCAGAAAAACTCTCTCTGTCACAATGACCCTGTGAGGTTTATCAGATGCTTCCTCAGCATCAAGCTTACGTTCAGGTCCTTCAGGATGTGTTCTCTTCACTTCCTTTGGGTTCACACATCTCCCTTACGATATTGTTCTTTCGTCCTATGTCTCCTCTCTTGCTATATCTATATGTATCTTACCTTCCCTCCTCTGGAAGTTTTCCGACCTATATTGTTCCTTCTGTCAGAAGGAAGATCGGGTCTGCAAGTCTCTGTGGTACTTCGAGCTGACATCCTGTAGCTAGACCATGTTTCCATTCAAGGGGGTGGTTGATGATTCGACCACTGGTCCTTTCTTTATTAATTTATTTCTTTCCTCTAGATATATCATGGCTCGTACTTCAAGGCTTCACCCCCCAACAGTCAGTTATGGGCAGTTTAACAATAATACATTTACATTGTCCACATGCATTAACATGGTAATCCTATTTTATGATTAATTAAAAGCTGGGGAAAACAAGGGTGTTACAATCCCCCCCCNAACACTTCCCTCAGTATTCTTCCTCAATAAACACCCGTCATGCTTTTCTCATTCAGCTGTTTCATAAATCTTAATCCTTCTTTCTCAGTCAGGTCCTTTTTCAAACCCTTAATCTTGGTCACCTTATTTCAATAATTCCTGGACAAAAAGCATGCTAATAATAGTCTTATGCGAAGACATTGCATACAAATTTCTAGGAAAGTTTCATAATCTTAACACAATAATTATCTGCATAGTTCGTGGATTTATCCACATGGTTGTTTTGTTATCCAGGCTCATTGTTTTTCCTTGACATACCCATTGGGTGCATGATCCCAATCAATAGTTTACTAGATATATTCAGGTCTCATATTCCTTGTGGTCACTCACCCTCCAGGCCCAGGCTCAAGCATCCCCTTCTCTACTATACAGTCCCTCGGGTGATCCATCTTGCCTTGCCAAGGTTTTCTTGTGCAGGAAGAACTACCCATCGTGTGCATGATCCAAATCAATAGTTTACAAGAACTATTAAGGTCTCCTCTTCCTTGTGGTCACTCACCCTCCAGGCCCAGGCTCAGGCATCCCCTTCTCTACTATACAGTCCCTCGGGTGATCCATCTTGCCTTGCCAAGGTTTTCTCACACAGAAAGAATTCCAGAGACTCTATCAAGTCTTACAGTCGAGGCGTCCCTCAGACTTGCTCTGTCAAGGCATCCCTCCGGCTTGTGTTACCTCAACACAACATATTCTAGGTGATCATGGATTACCACGGGGTTCTCATGGCTCAACAGTAGCCATTTTTCATGCTTTACCAGCTTGACATCCTTCTGGCTCAGCTAAAGTTAGGGACAAAGGTTACTCTCCTTCTCCTGGCACCATAATATATAGGGATGAAGGTTACTCTCCTTCTCCTGAAACTGTAATAGATAGGGACGAAGGTTACTCTCCTTCTCCTGGTACTATAATAGATAGGGACGAAGGTTAGTCTCCTTCTCTTGACATCGTAATAGATAGGGATGAAGGTTACTCTTCTTCTCCCGACACTACAATAGATAAGGATGAAAGTTACTCTCCTTCTCCCGATATCGTAATAGATAGGGATGAAGTTTACTCTCCTTCTCCTGGCACTGTAATATATAGGGATGAAGGTTACTCTCCTTCTCCCGACACCGGAATAGATAGGGATGAAGGTTACTCTCCTTCTTCTGGTACCGTAATAGATAGGGACAAAGGTTACTCTCCTTCTCCCGGTAATTCATTCTTTACACAGCCAAACAAATTGTTAGTCTCTATTTCATGCGATCGGATTATACTCTTTTTCATAGTTCTTCCTCAAACCCGAGAGTTCAGTCTCTTGTCTCTGCACTCTTCAAAGATCTTTTCCTTTCACCTGTATCATAGGTATACAAAAATTCATGAGACATCATCATAAATTTTAAATTTTAAATTTCCTTGTAAATCTGTCACCTACAGATTTCCAATTCCACATTTTATTTCCATATTTGTTCCGCACAGGAACCGGATTCATAATTATGGGACTTTCCTTACCATAGTGGTTTGTCTCAACAGAAAATTGGTCTTCCTTATGGGCTTACAACACTGCCATATCCAAGACCCCTTTCCTCCCCGCAATTCATTCTTTACACAACCAAACAAATTGTTAGTCTCTCATGCATCCATGTATATATATCTATATTCAAAACTATGCATACTAACAATTCATCACATGTATATAAACATAAAAAGGGAATCCCATTCCTTGCCTATGCCTCATTTCAACATACCAACCCTTTCAAAACGTAATTCAACATTTCAAAGGATTTTAACAAATGTACCAATTATTCATGGCCACATTCATACCCAATGCACTCTTGCATTGTTTTCAAGTTCGTCACACTTTATGACCAGTTCTTGGCCATGGTGTGTTGGAATTTAACCAACCTTTTCCTCATATGTCTTATTCATTTTCTTTCATTCTTATAGCATGACCATACTGCCTGCTATAGGCCGATCACGATCCCAAATCAGTACACGTGAACTCAAAAGTTTCACATGAATGCCTTTAAGCATTCCTTGATTGGTCAATGCATTCATGACATATCAGTTCATGAATTCTTTCAAGGGTTACAAACATTTTTTACTACAAGAGGTTCATACCTCCATCATTCAGGTTCTCCTTCCTGAATCATACCTTACTTGGGTACCCAAGGCATACAATTTCCTTTCAAAAGTTCATGCATAACACTAAGACAATAAAATATTTTAGAAGGGTTTCTTACCAAATCCCTTCATACCTTATGCCACATAGGCACGAATATATTTATACCGGTTCTTGGCTACTAGCACCATCTTTCTAATTTTTACCTTATCAATGGTGCTTTATGGGGAATTTTATAGCCCTGTCAACAATCTTTCAACCACATCCTTCTCTTGGTCATCCTCTGCTTGAGGTTTCCCATAATTGGCATCTGTCTTCCTCAATAGCTCCAATTCCTTTCTATACATATCATGCATCATCATAGTCACAATTACTTTAGTTGTAATATTAAACCAAATGCATGTATCATAACATTCGAATTCATAAAACATCTTCAAAATTTCCTAGCATATCTTTATGTACTTCATCACATTATCCTCAAATGTTTCCACAAGTGAAACACAAATAGATTTCGATTGTATCTTCAACAATACAATCCTTATCACTATAATTTCAAAACCTTTTTACTTTCATTAGCGTACCATCTTTCTCATCCAAGATAAACCATAATACTCAGCAAGGAAAGAATTGAGGACTCTCCCCTTCTTCCAACTCTTTCTACACCGCTTAAGACTTTTCAACCCAGTCGAGTTATCTCTAAGGCCTCACTGCCTTTTCTTAATCATGGCTTCAACCAATCCTATTCAATTAAACATACTCATTTATTCATTTAATCATACTCATGGGGTTTACTTTCCTTTTACCAACTATACCAGTTTCCACAACTGCTCTTTTAATTCTACGACTTTGTTAAACAATTTAGGGTTCTTAGGGTGAGGAAAGCGTTCTTCCTTTTCTGCCCCTTTACTTATGCAATCTACTTCTTATTGTGATCTTTCTTCTCTTTTCTTGAGCATCCCTGGGTTAGGCTCATCCTAAATCTTAGGATACATCAACATGCTTTAATAGTAAAATCTTTTTCCCATAATGAATCATGAACCTATGCATCCTGCTTGTTTCCATTCACTTATTAGAATGGTCAAGATTCATTATTAGTCTTCTATTCATTACATGATGTTTTTCAAAATGTAATCTAGGATTTTGGTATATATATATATATATATATATATATATATATTCCTATAAGCTTGTGGCTCACTACTTAATTCTCAATAGTCATTAAGGTTGTGAATTTGTTTTCCTGACAGAGTCTTCACACAATTCCTCCACAGGGAACTCCTTCAGCATGCAACTTTCTTATTGCATATCCATAACTATTTGTGATGGCCTTAGCCATGAGTTATCTTCAACAGTTTACCAAATATCCCATAAGGAATATAAACATGCATCTTTGTCATGTACCCAAATTATATATCCATACATATTCTGGTTTGTTAACTTACCTCATACTTGTGCATCACTTGCACATTTAATATCATTCATACCTAACTGGTATTACTATCAGGCATCATATTAGGAAGCTCCATAATGCATTAAACCCATGTACTCAAGCATAATTAAACATAGATAAGTATTCATCATGCTAGCTTATTGCTTGCACTTTTTCCATGTCATTCACACAAATGGACATATCAGGCTTCTATATCCTTTTCCCAAGTATCTTCCAATCATCCTTATGATCATGTATACACATTCGTGTATAAGTAGGTGCATCTCTTGCACCTTTTTACCTCATGCATTCACTTGATAGTTTAATTGCATCATTAGTGTCCTTTAGTTTGAGATTTCAGTCACTTACAAGACTAATCTTGCAATCATATCTCGTATTGATGTTTCCTTTTCTCAAAGAAATAACCAACCAAGGTCACTTTCCTATTTATGTGACAACATCTAGCAAGAAAACCTACTTTCCTCAGCGTCCATAGGGTTTTACCCATCTCACTTTTCTATGGTCATGAGGAGTTATATACTCCGATTTTAATATAGAGCAGTAACTATAACTGCCAGGGATCCTACATGATCCTATCAGATTTCTTTGAGCCCACAAAGGTATTAACCATTATATAATCTACCATCATCAGTGCTTGAAGTTTCAACTACCCATGCTTAGAAGTAGTGTTACGAACACTAAGTCACCCGTCCTTCGGGCTTCAGCTGCTCTTGACATAACCCTGCCACCTTCAACTATCCACATTCAAGTCTTATTATAAATGTTAATTAACATATTCCTACTCCGATAAGAGTAGTTATCACTTTGACAAAAGAATTTCTTCTACTGAAATTCAACAAGAATTCCCAAAATCGCAGGTTCAATCTGCAATCCTTCTCCTCAAGGAGTAAATGTAGATAACAATACCTCCTTACATGACTTGTACATGAGTCCAAGTAGGCCAAGTGTTGTAACCATGCTCTGATACCAATTTGTAACACACCCACGATGGGGCATAATTTTTTTTTTCTTTTCTTAAAGGATAGATTCTCCATCCATGGTTTCTAATTTGGAAAGTCGGGGAACCAGCCCGACCTCCCGATCAAGGATCTCCGATTCTGGAGACAAACGACTCTATGAGACATTGATGGTCTCGTTCTATAATAAAACACAGATCCTTTTGACTTCACGGTGTAGGTTTAATGGTACCCACGACCTTCCCTTATTCCTTGCGGAATATCTAAGTTTGGGTGCTAGCCCCTTTTCTGATAAGCCCCTCCTTGAGGTGACCTTGGGCGATAACCTCATGCAAAAAAAAATTGCGGGTGCGGCCAAAGGTGGTTTGAAACCAAACTGCCTTTCAACCCACAATTCTCCTCGAGCTTCCACGTGTCCTTTCTTCAAAACCATGGTTTGGATTGCGACCCGCCTTCAACTTTTAAAGTTCGCGCATCTCCGATCCCTGCAATGCTGTAGGACCATCGATCTCACGATATTGATGGTGCCTCTGAACTGACGACTCAAATCTATCCCTTTCAAAGCTACGAATCAGATCTGACCTCTTTCAAATCAACGACTATGATTTGTTTCAGAATTCTCAAGTCTCAAACTTTCCTTTCTTCCATACGTCAATCTTCTAGAGTCGACGATTTGCGAACAATTGTCCTTCTCAATCAACAACTCTACCTCTGCTTTCGGGGTTTGACCTTTCAACTAGATCAACGGTCCTGTGGCATTTTTCTCGATCAACGGTCGAGATTTCATTTGGGTCTCTGAACTTCTGAGATCTCAAATATCAAACTTCACTTCCCCTCGAAGTAAGCATATTCCTACTGCGTGTCCACTTGAATCAGAAGGTTGAGGATTGCTTCAGGTATTTACTCGAAATCTACAAATTTATGCCACCTGTACTCTTTATCTGATGGCTATGAATTACTTCAGGACTTTACCTGGAATCCTCCAATCTACGCCATGTATCTTTTATATCAGACGGTCCAGATTCACCTTGGACAATCCGACACTTGAGATTTACTTTGGACGATCTGATGACTGAGATCTACTTCAGATGATCAGACGGTTGAGATTTAATTCAACTCTCTAGCTCTCTAGACTTCGGGAGTCTCAAATCTCAACTGAAACTCTTGAACAAATTTCTCTAGAGTCCACGATCCATCGCCATGCGTCTACTCTGATCAACGGTCTATATTCACTCTCCACAAATGCAAATCTCCGGAGTGAATCCCTCTGGAGTGTCTGATCTTCTGACACCTATCCTCCCCAAAGAAACAACCCTGGTCCTCTTTGAGAGTTCGACACTTTTCAACCAAGACTAGATCAATGGTCCTTCAACCTCCACCTCTATCAACGATCGAGATATCCTTCGGGACATCGATTCTTTCACCCTCTTCTTTCCTCCAGAGTGCGCCGTACCCAAAGTTCTAGATCTGGCACCATGCATCCACTTTCAAATCAATGACTGTCGTCCTCTTCGGGACTTCGGCCTTCGGCGATTTCAAATATTAGTTTCTCCATGCTCTGCTTCTCCCAGAGCATTTTATCCGGAGTCCGCGATCTGATGACATGTGTCCTCTCGCAGATCAATGACTCCCAGTGACTTCGGCTATTTGGGGATCGACGATTTCCAACTTAACTCCTTTGTTTTCTCCCAAAGTACTTTCACCTGGAGTTCACGATCTTTCACCACGTACCCTCTGGATTTGACAGTCTAGATTCTCTTCATTTCTTTGGCTCTTTGGGCTTCAGGAGTTTCAGACTCCTATGCACTCATTTCTCCCGGAGTGATTTCAATCAAACTTCATGGATTTCCGCCACGTGTCCCTCTGCAACAGACGATTGCGATCTTCTTCGGCCTTCGGGACTTTGGGAGTTTGTCACACTCCTCACTTGGAAACCTCATAAGTCACTTTCCCTGAAGACTCCGATCTATCGACATGTATCTCCTGCTGGACGACAGAGAAGATCTACTTCGGGTCTTTACTCGGAGTCCAAAGACTTATGCCACCTTTCCTCTGGATCCAACGATTGACGTTTACTTTGGAAGATCCGATAGTTGATGTTTACTTCGGGCCTTTACATGGAGTATATAGACTTACACCACTATCACTCCTCCTCCCAAGCTTCTTGAAATCTTTCTACTTAGAATATTTTCTAACTGTTCAAAGGCCTCAACCTTTTCTCCTCCTACGGGTTTATCTCTTAGAATTCGTCTGCATGCTTGAAAGTTCTGTTTCTTCTGAGATTGATACCCTTGAATATTTATCCTTCCCACGCATTCCTTTCATTTTAGGGATCTCGTCAAACTCATATCGAAGGTCAACGATGATCGATGATTCACAGAAATTGCGGGGCTCCAACATGCATGCTCTTTATCAAAGAGTTCGACCTCTGCAATTTGGAAAGTGCTCGCTCAACTTGGTCTTAACCAGAGTCGTTGATCTTCCAGCCCGACGAGATCAATGACATTGGTAAATTTTGGGCCGCGAACTAGTGTGTGCGCTGATTTCACCTTCGTTCTCCGCAATGATTCCCCACCCTCGATCTCCTTTCATAGATCGATGGTTCACAGTGGTTGCAGGGTCCCACCTCCGCAATCTGAGAAGTGCTCACTCGACTCTAGTCTAATCCTAGTTGTTGATCTTCCATTCCCAATGAAATCAACGACATAGGTTGATCACGGCCATGAACTAACATGTATGCTATCAAGTTCTTAAGTTATGGGTAGTTCTGATAACTTGACTATCATCTACCTCCCATATCTGGTGGTCGGGACAATTCCCAGGCAACCTCAGATCTAAGGTTCAGAGTTAACCTCGAGACTTTGGAACTTTGGGGATTTTACCTCCCTCATGATGAATTCACTTAGTTCACCGAACTCATGAAGTCCAAATGAATCCAAGGTTTACTCCCACGCTCTTTCCTGTATCCAACGGTCACATCAGACCATGGATCTTTTCGAACAGTTTTCGTTCGTTCATCTTCCAAACAAAGAGACCTTCCCTTATTTGGATAATTCAACCTCACTGTTCTTTTTGATCTTTGTTAGCTCTGAAGGGCTTAAGAGATTTGCGCTCTATCTCTTGAACTTAACGCTTGGAAGAATCCTTTCGCACACCCCTTACACTCATTCCTCAACTCTAGAACTTAAGGGACTCTCATTCTCTGCCTGCCTCACAGAGAGTCTGCGAATACGTGCACTATATCTCCTAAGATTTAACAGACTCCCTCCTCCAAGGGACTCAGAATGACTATGAGTGTCGACATGCGTACATGAAAATGTGCCCAAGGTCGATGAACTCACAGTTCGTGGATCTAGATTAAGACACCACAGGGCACAAGCATTTACGAATACAAAACATGTCTAATCCATACTTTATTAAATACACAATTTAAACAAGAATAAATAGATACAGTATTGTTGGAATATTGGTTGTTGTCATTGATGTCAACCCTAGTCATGGGTTTTGGACTGCAAGATTGATGAAGGTATTTGGACATGAAGGACAATGCACATGCATATAAAACACCCATGGATGGATAGTATACATCATGTTGTTTCGGGTGATATGTGGCACGTCACATGGATCCTCATGGTTGAGGAGAAATGCATTTTTGAAGATGACAAAGTGAATTGAATAAGGAAGTACATGTAGGCCCTGAAGATAATTAAAGAAAAGAATTACAAAATAAGAAAGTGTCAGGTTGGCCCTAATGTTAAAAGGAAGTGACATAAATGGTATAAATAAATATCATTATACATTCATTTGATACATAAGTCAAATTTCAGAGGAAATCAGAAGCAAAGAAGGCCAGATTTCAAGGGAGGATGAAGTCTTTTGGTGATGTGTTCTAAGGTATGTTATTTTCAGGTCATCTTACCATTTTTGCTATAAATTGTTTTCTAGAACGATTCATATGGTTAAATGGATATTGTATTGAGAATACATATCAAGTCACCTGTGGTAAAAGTGTTAGCTCTTGATTCTCTATAATTATGGAGATACACTCCGTGGAAGATAGGGGTTTTGACCAGTCCTGAAGCTACTCAATAAACAGGTGTTCTGGGTAAAACAGTCATAACTTCTTCATAGAGAATCCAAATGATGTGGGAAAAATTGGATTGGAAAGAGTACATATTGTAGTGTCTTGTGTGCAAGTTTTAGAATCTGATGTTAAATATTGAGCGCGGGGCATTCTGTACAAGTTCGGTCTCTGGAATAAACCAGAATTGAACAAGGTCTACCATTCTCTCTATAACTTCTTTTTGGGGAGGATTCAAGGAGTGAAACTTGGAGAAGTTTCAGAGAATAAAATGAATAATAGTATCTACAGGATCAGAGTATTCCAAGAATTGAATAATTGTAGAAATTGAAGAAGTCTCAGGAAGAATTATCAGGTTCTATGTGATGGTTAGTTGATGGTGATGATTTAATGTGAAGTTTTATTATGTCTCGTATATTATTGGACGAAAGGAAGGGGAAAGGATGGAGAGTTCATATCTCTCTTGATATTGGAGGATTGTATCTTCCTCTTTGAGATTTATCCCTTCCTTTACACTTGGAAGCTGTATCTACCTTTGGAAGTCATTACTTCCCTTGAACAATAACTATTGATTATTTCTCATATATTATGCATGGTGTATTGGTGTAACTCTTATACTATTGTTCATTGCTCATTGGATATAATTGAATGGTTTAAGTATAAGTTGAAAAAGGTTTTAAATTGTACTTTATACTAATTCACCCCCCTCTCAGTATCAACAATTCGTATCAGAGTAGGTTGCCTTCAGAACAGTTTAACCACTGGAAGGAAAATCCTGAGTAGAGATGGATGACCATGAGCACATTTCAAATTGGATTCAAAAATTTGATGGAAGAAATTATGCATACTAGAGCGATAGAGTGAAAACTTACCTAACAGCTTTGGGAGCAGACATTTGGTACTCAATTGTAAATGGCTATGTAATCCCAAATAATGCTCCAACCGATCCAAACGAGAAGAAACTTATGAGTTGTAATTCAAAATCCATACATGTTATTCTAGTAGTATTGGCACCAACCATTGCTAGCAAAGTGATGGGCTGTAGCAATGCTAAGGATGTATGGGACAAACTCAAGAGCATCTACGAAGGTGATCCAAAAGTTAAGCAGGTCAAGCTTCAACGACATAGAGCAAAATTTGAAAATTTGAAGATGAATGAAAAGGAAGATATTGCAACCTATTTTCTTAGAGTTGATGAAGTTGTTAATTCTATCAGAGGATTAGGTGAAGATATCGATAAATCCTTGGTTGTACAAAAAGTGTTGAGATCACTTCTCTTGAAGTATGATGCTAAGGTCTCCGCCATTGAAGAAACTAGGGACTTGACCAAAATGACAATGGATGAATTACATGGGTCTCTTATAGCATATGAAATGAGAACAGGTACAGAAAGTGACCAGCCAAACAATGAAGCATCCTTTAAATCCATAAAGAAGACAAAATACAAGGATAACGACCTTGATGAAGAAATARCGAATTTCGTAAGAAGGTTCTAGAAGGGAAGTGGAAGATACAAAGGTAAGTCTCCTCTCAAATGCTTTAACTGTGGTAGAATAAGACATATTGTTGAAAATTGCTACTATAAAAAGAGAAGTCTCAACAATAAAAAGAGGTTCTACGCCAAGGATGATGACATCTCCTTATATGAGAGTGATGAAGAAGATAATGATGGAGGAGAAGTCCTCTTCATAACCCAAGAAACCCAAGATGATGATCACAAGAATTCTAAAGAAGAAGAAATCATTTGTGAAGAAGATTCAGATGAAGAAACCAACTTTGATTCCTTTTGGGGATACAAAGACAATGCAAAGAGTGAACAAGAAGATGAGAATCTTGAAAAGTTGAAGTATGTTGAAACTGGAAATAGAAACCTTAGAAACACAAACATAATACTAAAAGGTGAATTGAGTAGTTGTGAAGAAGAGAATTACAAGCTTGAAAAGACCATTAATAGCTTGAAGAAACAATTAGAATATTATGAGAAATTGAAAGCAGAATTGGATC
>ML779621.1:535446-562131 GCA_009831015.1 Picea engelmannii | reverse complement strand
TTTTTGGGTCTTCTTTCAGGATGAAGCTTCCAACAATGGTCTTCATCATGGCCATCTTTTGAACAATGTTTACACGTGAACTTTTCTCCCTCTTTCTTCACAACAACATTCTTCCTGCCATTTCCCTTGAACTTCTTCTTTCCCTTGTCTCCATGGCTGAATGTCTTCTTGTTATTCTCATGAGTATCGTTCCTTCCTCTTGCATCCAAATGAGTAGCCTGTACACAAACTTCATCTAGATTCGAAGGATTAAACATGAGTATAGTATGTCTCAAATAACTATGTAAAGCTCCAATATATTTGAGAAAAGTTTCCTGAGAAGACAAATCTACTCCCAACACCAAATCTCTTCTCCTAAATTCCTGAGTAAAGATTTGCACACTCTGTCCTTTAGCTTGTCTAAAATTTTGCCATTCCATAGTTGCCTTTTGTTTATATGCCAACGGATAAAATTGTTTTTTAATTGCGATAATGAAATCATTCCAAGAAATCAAAATTTTACCATGCTTTTTCATATCCTCCTGAGTCTTGGATTCCCACCAAATAAGTGCGGCACTATCCAATCTTAACGAAGCAAGCTGAATTTTGGTTTCATCATCTTGAATTTTTTGTATTCTACAATATACTTCAATTTGACGTATCCAATTATCTAACTTTTCAGCATTAACTTCTCCATTGTATATTGGCAATTCAAATTTTATATCAAGCTTTAATGAAGGGATTTGTGAAGGAGTTTTACCATGCCCCTTTGGAGAATTTGGAAGAGGTCTTGAACTGGTAGAAGAAGAAGAAGAAGATGGAGGAGGAGAGGGTGGTGGAGAAGCACCATTCCCTCCATTTCTGTTTGGAGTTTTGTCACCACTGCCTCCCTTATGCATTGAAGGGTTGGAGCCTTCACCCTACGACAATATGTTCCTTTACATCAATATATTCATCATCTCTCTCATCTCCATGACAACCTGTCTGAGATCTTCATTTTCTGCAGGAACACATTCATGACTTTCCGCATGAGCCATGCTTGGTGAATGCCTCCCTGAAACTTGCGGTGATGGTATATGCTTCCTCCTTGTCGAATGAGAACTTGGCTCCACAAGTTGACCTTCTCCTCTTGTGAGTTTCAACCTTGTGAGCATCAGAAACAAAAATTGCAAACAATCAAGTCTTCAAAAACTAGTTCTCTGATACCAACTTGATCTAAAAATGAAGAAGACTTGAAATACTTGAAATTATTGCAATGTAAATGTTATGTGTTTAAAGCAAATGGATCAGTTTGAAACACATAGATTAAGGGATTACTCATGAAAAATACACATAGACAGCAGCATAATCAATGAACATAAGAACATAAACACAACAATTGATAAAGGAGTTCACCCCTCTCTTGGGCTACATCTCCTGGTCCAGCTTCCAATGGATCATTATTATTAATTTCTCAAAAGTGATAAAAAAACATGTCTTACAATGCTCAAACTGACAAACTGACTGCTCCAATGGCTTCATAGCGTCCAAAAACCCCTGTCTGGGCTCTTTCGACACCTCAATCGGTTGAAAAATGAAGAAGTTAGGCCTCCTGGAAGTCCCCCCTTAAGCTTGCTGTCTCTGCATCTACAAAACACACCCTTGTTAATTGAACCTGGCACACACGCAATAAATAGCGTGAAAACCCAGCACCGGGTGCAACCGCACCAATGATGCAAACCATAGGATGGTTAAGGGCGCGCCAACCCCTAACTGCCTAGCACCTGGGTACATAAGGGTCATATGACCGCGTGCTATGTCAAATAGGTCCAAATGGTTGAACCGCTCCAACTCCCCGTGCATTTAGTTATGGTCATATGTTACAAATAAAACCGTGGGTTATGTTTTAAAACCCCGCGCCAACTATTGGTTACATGGTATATCGTATGGGCATATGCAAACACAAACGACTGCGAGCCGAGGCTAAGCCCCGTCTCGACCCCCCCGCCAACGGTCACATAACTTGGATTCAATTACAATTGAACTCACACATATTACAAGGCACAACCCATGGTCCATTGGTCGGACGGTCGTTGCGAAGGCGTTAAGTGGAGGGGAGGTCCGGGGGTCGAACCCTGCAGACTCCAACATAATTTTACATATAACAATCAACCAATACCGGGGTGCCACGTGGCAGCCCATGACTGGGCCACGTGGCACCCAATCATTTGACCACACAATGCCACATGTCGCTTCTTGATTCGACCATGCCTTCCAATCAACATCTGCCACATCACCACCTGACACATCATCGTACGGTCATACAACCCTGCCACATCAGCCTATACGGACTGTACGGACTGTATAGTCAGCATCAATTTTTCTGCTTGTTTGACTTTATGAACATATTGCAATATCTCTCGCTCCCGACGTCCGTTTGAGACAAAATGAGTTGCGTTGGGTTTGCAACGACGAGGCCTACGCTCTCGTCCGGTTTGAAGCGATTTCGAGCACTTTTAATTTTTGAGCAAAATTTGATCCCCTGATCAGAGATTGAATCAAGCTATTCTCAAAATTTGTATGTCATGTAAAATCATTTGTAATCATTTCTTGGTTATCTTTGCAAACCAAGATCAACTATAAAGAGGAAACCAAATATCTTGTAAGCTAATTATGCTTAGACCAGGCTGATTTGAGGAAATTAGTTTTGATCCATTCCCTTGCTCGTTTTTGTATATATATACAACCATGGAGTAGAGGGGAAAATTAGTATTGATATAGGAGGGAATTAGTATTGGAGAACCATGCTTGAACATTTGTAATCCTTCAATTCATTCAATAAAAATCAACTGCTGATATTCTACCAGTCTTTGAAGTACTCATTTAGTCTGTAAGATTTTTCACAACACGTGTTAGGTTTGCAAGGGACCCCATTCTCTAGATATGCTATGATACTTTTATTTTATTTTAATTAGATAGTTCTTCTATAGATCTAATTCCTTAGAATACATTGAAACTTGTTTCCTTTCTTTCCATTCAGTTCTTAGTGATTCATTTCCTGCAATTTGTTAGCATAAGCTAGAATTGGCTTTCATTCCACATTTTCCATGCTTGCATCTCAAAGCTTACGAGCCCCGGGTTGATGATTTGATGTCTAGAATTTATACATATATTTCCACCAACACACAACCTCAAAGTTCCATCCTTCTTTTTGACAAAAAGTACTGGTTCTCCCCAAGGTAAAACACTTGTACATATGTACCCTTTCTTAAAAAATTATTCCAACTGCATTTGTAATTCTTTTAATTTTGGTGTGCTCATTCTATAAGGTGTTTTTGACACTAGGGAATTTCCTGGAACTAACAATAGAGAATTTTATCTCCCTTTTTGGTGGCAACCCTGGTATTTCTTGGAATACATCTTCAAATTATTGTAGTACCGAGAATTCTTCAAGGCTTGGCTACTTTGTCATTTTTGGTCCCTCCACATGGGTTGCATATAATTGACATCCTTTTATGAAACATCTCTTTAGATATAAGGCTGAAATATCTTTAGAGATGGGTCTTGGAACCCCTTTCACAATGCTCTGTTTTCCATCTCCATCAAGACATGTAAATGTATTGCTATGACAATCTAGGACAACATGATGCTTGTCCAACCAATCCATTCCAATTAGGATATCATACGACCCCAATGGTATAATGTTTAGATAAACATTAGTATTCACACCATTAAGACTTATGGAACAACCTTTGACCATATCATGGATTATCCTTTTGGCTCTAGTGGCTAGATGAACTAAACTTGATTTTCCAAGATTAATTTTCTCCAAATGTAATCTATCCACTATTTCAAGATCAATGTAACAATGAATTTCTCCTGAATCAACTAAAATATAAATAGGTTGATTTATGATCTTACCTTCCACCTTGATCTTATTGGATTGGTACTCTGATTGTCAATCATCTAAGGTTGCATAAATCCTTCCCATGTCTTCTACTGTTGTAGTCTCTTGGATGTTGTGCATGGTATTCACTTTGTCCTTTCTATGAGGGAAATCCTTCTACAGGACATCGTCTTTGCGTCCCCAACATTGGATTGGTGGTCTTCCTCTTTTTCCCAAGGAGTCTTCTCTCTTGGACTCATCCTTAGAATACTGGTCTTGATGATTTTTATTAAGATAATTTCTATCAAAAGGAGGTTTGAATCCATTCTTCCTCTGACTAGACTTCTTCTTTTTATCGTTCCAATAATTTTGCATGGATTCTCTTCCACAGACTTGATCGTACATGTATTTATCCTTCCTGATGGTCTTAGTTAAAGACCTAAGTTCATCATACTAAATATTCTCTTTGTAAAAGGATGGCATTCCACTCAAGATGGAAATCATATTTTATAAACCCCACATACTTTAACAACCCCAACAACTTCTTCTCATACTATGCCATGGTTGCACTTCCCAACCTAAGTTCAAAGAAATCCTGTATTTACTTGTCATATAAGTTCTCTGAGAGGTACTCATGAAAATACTTCTTGAAATGCTTCCAAGTGATCCCATTTTCATCAATGTACTCAACCTGCTTCAACTGGTCCCACCACATTATAGCTTTCCCATGCAAATGGTATGTGGCAATTATGGATTTTAGGTTTGATGAATAGTAATGCAATTGAAAATATCTCTTGATTCCAAGAAAGCATGCCTCAACGTCATCTTCCCTTTCACTTTGACCATCAAAGGATGGTGGCTTAAGCTTCCCCAGATCTCCTTGCAAACTATCCACTTCATGCCTTCTTCTTTGGTACCTAATAGGAGAAACCTTTGGACTACTTATGGAGTCTTCATATGCATAATAATTTCTTGCTAAGTAAGGAGGTGAGTGGTGTCTATGAGTTCTAGTAGCACTTATTGAATAACCATCTTTCCTGTGGTTATCTCTTCTTTCATGATATTTTCCTTCCTCTTTTTTTGAGTTTGATCCCCTCTTTGTTTGCTTATGCAACTGATTTAAGATCTACATCACTTGAGCATTTATCTATTTTTTTTCTCTCATCATCCTCTCATTTTCTTCTTTGTAACTATGTACTTCTAATTTCAGGCTTCTCACAGTCTCTATCAGGGTTTCTTTCTCCCCTATGCCCTTATGTATATTGGATTTTGTCTATGCATTACCAACTATGATATTATAAACTTTGGCCTCTTTATCATGGCTGGAAGCTCCCTCTCCTTATTCTATTTCTATAATCTTCATTATTATACTGAACTGATACGTTTACGTCCCCTAATTATGTAAAATGTGAAAGCGACCATTTTGTCAGAATTAAGAATATGATAAACAAAATTTTCCAAAAATGCTACAGGTCCTTTTTCTTCTCAATTCATGAAGAATATATGATCATTCTCCATATTATACCAATTCCATGTTATCCTTTAGCTGGTACAAAATTCAAATTCTACACAGGCGCTTCCCTCAACCCAAGCCCCCAGGTGACCACGACTCGAAACTACGGCTTAATCCTTCCTTAGCACCTTGATCTGTTCTCTTCCATAGAGGATCTTGCAAGGACAACATAACCAAGGGTTGGGTTACCTCCCATGACCTTTTTACCTTATCATGAGATCGACACTGAGACCAAATCCTCCAGACTTCGACCTTCGACTATTTTCCATTGTCAACTTCCAATTTTCGCTGGAGCTACACTTCGTCTAAGTCTTCACTAACTCTGCCAGCAAAAATCAAACAGTCAAGACTTGATATCCCATTGAATGGACGGACCCTCCCTCATCTAGAGGCTTCAATGGAAATCAACAGTTGTGAATTAATCAAATGTTGATACAAACAACTCTCAACCAATTCAGAAATTCAGTGCTCTGGGGCTTCAAGATATTTTCATTCCTTGGTCTTCCACTTCCTCAGAGTGACAATCCTCTAAAGTGCTTACCCTGTTCATCCACTAATTAATCGTATGATCAAGATTTAATCAAGCGTTTGGATGGACAGTCCTCACACACTTCAGAGACTGACGCTCCGTGCCTCCAGGATAATTCCATTCCCGATTCTACCATTTGCTCAGAGTGACAATCCTCCAAAGTACTTACCATGTTATTCCACGACTTAATCCAATGGCTGAGAAAGGTCCCAAGGGGATCTGAGATCGGCAGATTGTGTGCCTTCACAACTTTGGGATTTGACACTTTTCACTGGTATAAATATGTAAACCCTCGGAGTCACATACTCTTGGAGATGACACGACATGCTGATGTCACCTAGGGTGACGTGGACCCATGGGATGTTTTCCATGTGTCACTCAAAAAAGAATATATTAGGGTCCAAAAGGTACCAATTCTGGGTGACACATGCCCCCCCACATCACCCTTTCCACGTGGAAAAATCCATGTCATCACCACATGGATGATCGACCATCACTGCTTTGGATCAGACGGTCCTCATGACATCATGGCTTTACACTTTCATGTATTCGACACTTTGGGGCTTTGACGCTTCAAGGTTTTGATCTGCAACATACTTAGTAATCATCGGAGTTAATAAGTTATGAAGCGTGAACTTCATTATCCTTCCACCTCTGTTAGATTCGATGACCCGAAACACTCCCGAAGTCCTTCCCTCGATCTAACGATCGACGGAAATTTCAGGACTTCGGTGCTTCAGGGCTCCAGGTTGTAGCAGTTCAACAGGGTTTAAAAATCCCGAAGTGGTCAATGTCAGGTGACCACGATCAATGGAGGAGTTCCCTCCACACCTCCCATCAGATCAAATAGTTTACAATACTTTGAGACTTTGTCCTTCGACAGTTCAGGCTTCGCCTACCTACCAATATTGTTGAAGAGGCGAAGTTCCAAAATATTACCATTCGCGCTTGGCCTCGATTGACGATTGATGATCAATAATCTAGATCTAATGATGGGGACTTAAAATTTCCCAACCTCTGGTTTATCCTTTATCGGACGACCCTTTTTCACCTACCCTCCGATCCAAGGATCTAGATTTTCCTTGATACCACGATGGTGATCTCTCTTGGATTTAAAAGGGATGGTCATGATTCCATGGTCCCTTACAAAGGAACTCTGATGTTCTGGATTCTGCGTGGACTCCACAATGCCATTCCTCCTAAGATTTATGATTTCAAGGTCATAAATCAATCTCAACCACGAGACTCGTACCAATAGACCTGGTCCAATGTTTCAACCAAAAGCTCTGATAGAAATTTGCAATGTATCCAACCACCGATAGGATGGGCTACACCACTTAATCCGATTACAACACACCCAACCACTCACAGGCGAGGCATGCTGTAGTCTAGGGACTCACTTCACAAAGACTTACCTCATTCTAAATCACTTCTAAGTTAATTAAGAGACATGAAAAACACATGCAGAAATAAAGATTCATCCCATAACATAAACTAATCCATACATAACGATAACCAACAAGCATACATATTTTAAATATTAAATTCAAAGATAAATAAATAGTCAATGGAATAAATCATACACAGGTAAATAACCATAATAGAGAGAACTTATATTTTCTGAAAAAAAGACACCAACTGGTTGCAAACCAAGGACGTTCCACCCTACCGTAGCCCCTTAATCCCCCTTTCTTGTGTAATCATATCCCCCTATAACTCTTGTCCTTGTATGTATAGCAACCAATGATGTGTTTTATATTAATAATTATCAAACATTACATTATCTAGGCACACATGCCTCTTAATAATTGTTTATGCACTATGTCCTTTCATAACTAAAAAAATACAATATTTAATACAGGCTCAAAACCTAGGGTGTTACAACCCCAATTCAGAATTTTATTCTGAAAATAATGGGAGAAGAAAGATGATCGATGCAGACCCCACTACTACTATCACGACCACAACAACTCAACCCAAAGAACCAGTAGATCTTGAAGAGGGGGAGTGCCTCTTCCATTCACATATGTGGGTGAAGGAGAACCCATTGCATTTCATTGTTGATAGCGGAAGCCATAAGAACCTCATCTCAACAGAGGTCGTCAAATAGTTGGGAGTGTCAACAACACCACACCCACAACCATACAACATTGGGTGGCTTCGCTAGGGACAAGATCTTTGTGTCAATCAACAATGTCGATTTTCATATGACATACAACCCTTCAAGGATGAGGTATTATGTGATGTTCCCCCACTGGATGTTTGTGATGTTCTATTGGGCCAATGATTTATGTGGAAACACCATGATATTTATGAGTATCGACCCCATAATATCATTGTTACCCTCGGGGGTCATATCTATAGGATACTAGAGGTAGTTCCAACTAATTTCCCACCTAAACAGTACCACAAGGTAGTATCTCATACTAAAAAATTCATCTTCTTCACAGTTCATTCAAAAGGTGTACAAAAGAACACCGAAACCATTGCAGCCTCAATCCAAGCACCTTTTGTCCAACAGAAGCAGGTCGAAAATATTGAAGCAAAGTGCAAGGATTATTTCTACACAGAATCATCTCATGTATCCATACTAGTTAATAATATCCAACCCTTCTAGCCATAGGTTCGTGACAGCCTTCAATAAGCTAAGCAATGCAACTTCTCCAGAAAGAAAAGAAACTCACCAAGATGCAGATTCAACAAAAAATTTCCCCTCTCCCCCATGCAATCAATGCAATGGAGACCATTTCCTACTAAGGAGGGAGTATTGAACTAGGTGTATATCAGTGGCCACCCACCTATTCCAACTGGCTCAAAACGGTCTTCTGGCAATTTACTATTTTTAGCATTTTTTCGGTTCCTAAACTATTGGGGCTATTTTGAGGGCCTAAATGAAGTTTTTTTTGGATTGAGCACCTCAACGATATCCCCCAAAATGAATCTCCTCGTTGATACCTTTCCAACAAGATATTGTGTGCCCCAAACACAGATCGCATGCCAAAGTTATGCCCTCAGAAAATTGATACACCAAACTACCCAAAACGGGGTCCACAAAATTGTTGGCTTTTCATCTTCTGGGGTTAGAGTTGTGGATTTTCTTTATGTTAAAAAATGCCTTTGGAGCCTCATTGTAACAATAATCTTCTTGCGAATGTGAGTAGCCATCACATCTCTTCTCAGAGATAAGATGCCACCATTCTAGTGAGTCTTTCACTCTGTATTTCTACAATTTTGTACATTTTGCTCATTAATAGAAATTGTGTATTACTGTATATTTGTGCCTCTTGTTATATATCTGATATATCTATGTTATATTATTGTCTCTCTTGCAATATCTATGTTATATATCTGCTCTCATTTCGTGCCGAAAATAATTCGGATCAATTTATGTTGTTGGATTTTACTATTTAATACTAATAACAATATTATTAATATGTATGCATACTTATGGTATTTTCTATAGTTACAATAATAGTTCATTCCATGGGAATTCGGCCTCATATTTTGGGTTACCTATTTCCATGCCAGACATTATTCTATCGCTAGTACTTCCTGTGCGGGTTCATCGCCACCCAACCCTAGTATGTTTCTTATTTGGTGAATCCTCAGTGGATGCACCCACATGACACCCATCAACACCACCTCTTCCCTCTCATCAATCCATAGTGGATGCCAACATATCCCACCCACCCCCCCCACCTTTTCCATACATGTCATCCAATGAGGCTACCATAGTATATATTTCCTTGAATCAGGTTGTACAACCGAGCATTCCACTTGCCAATAACTCTCCATCAATTCCCGAGATATTCACGGTGAGATACTGTGTTGATGCACATTTTTTTTTGTATCGTGAATGTAATTGATTTTATGTATATTTGTTTAAATTTCATGATTTTATCCTTGTAACTAATGAGGGGTGGAATCATTGATATTAGAGTCAAGGAGGAGGGTAACACCCTCACGATTGTCACTACAATATATGGTGATTTGTCTTATGTTGAATTACAAAGTATCATTTTGTACGTCTTTTAATTCATTGTGTAAAAAAACATATAACAATGTTTTTTCTTTGTGGAGTCTCCAGAGCAAAGAACCACACCTAGGCGCAAAACCACTCAAGGTGCTTCTTTGAGCAAGAGAATAAATATCAATTTATGGTATGCTCCTGAGGGTAGAAAGGGTGGAAGTGTTGAATGAGTGACCAATCACTGCCAATTTGTATCTAGGCCAACATATGTTTTTTTTTAAGGCACTTGTTGTCGTTTTGTATATTGGGCACAATGTGCCATTTTGTTAAAAAATGTACAATTTATACAATGTTGAATATATATATATATATATATATATATATATATATATATATATATATATATATATATATTTTGTGTGGTTCACCACACCATAATCGGTGCTAGCTACATCCATGGAAGAAGATCAAGAAAAACCCTCTTAGTTATCGGGGTTATACAGTTGGCCTGATTACAGACCTAACCCCAAGGGGGAACAAGAGATTCGAACCTGTGAACTCCTTTACTAGGGATAGCTTCATGTCTAGCTTAGAACCACTTGAGCTAACCCTTGGGGATATATATATATATATATATATATATATATCATGGAACATTTTTTATGAATCTCAATGTTTCTTCATTATATGTTGATGAATGTATGAATTTCAAAGTTTTTGAATTTCGAAGTGTATGAATCTTATGTGTATGAATGTATGAATTTATTTAATTTGATTAATTACTTTTTAAAGTGTTTAGGAAGTCTACGTAAGTAAGAATAATTCATTTTTTATAAAGCGATTATAAATACTTGTGTTGTGCATTAAAAAATCTCTTATAGTGGAAAAGGTTGCTAAATTCTAAATCCATATGCAATTAATGGTTCTCAAGGATCTAAATTTGACAAAAGACTGAAGTCCCATCCTAGTTAAGACTCTAGGAACCAATAACAAGAATCATGTAGGATGACATAATCATAATATAAATAAGAGAGTTGAAACCTCACATTACTCTATCCAAAATGAAACATGGTTCATTATAATGGAAATCACAACATGTTACAAGGGTTTCTTAATACAAAATCAACACATAAAATATTAGTGCACAGTAAAGTCTCACATCAAATGAAAATATACCTCAAATTCTCCATTAATCTTTCCAAAATTTTCTACAATGTAGCCCAAGAGGAGAGCTCAATACCCAAATTATCCACCCTTTACAATGGAGAGAGAGAACTCTTCTTTATATAGTGAGTCTCTTCTCTCATAAAATAAAATATTATTATTTTCTAACTAACTCCATGACAAGTCAAATAAATATTATAATAATGAATTAGTTAGATCTCTCCTCAATCCATGGTTGACCATGTTACAACATGTGGACATTAGCCTCTCTAAAGAAATTCTCCCTCATCCAAAAATAGTAGTATTATGCACCAAATAATGCTCATGAAGGGGACACACCACCAAAAATAGGCATCAAGCCAATTCAAATGCCAAGTGTCCACTTGGAATGTTCCCTCCCAGAATGTGTATGCATGCAACCACTCCACATGTGTGAATTCCAAGGTATCCAACTCCATGGATGAACGTGCAAGATGCCAAGTGGTTGGGGTGTCCACAATAATGTATGTGATCAATTCCAAATATTTCATTTCCTTTCCTTTTCTTGCCTTACTTTCCTATCATTTCCTTGCCTTGTGTTCACTTACCCCGCCTTACCTTTCCTTGTCTTTCCTTTCCTTTCCATTCCATGCCATGCCTTTCCTTGAATTTCCATGCCATGCCTTTCCTTGCCTTGAATTTCCATGTCATTCCTTTCCTTTCCATGCCTTTCCATGCCTTGCATTTTATTTCTTTCCCTTTCCTATACCTAGAAATTTCATATACCTAGACCTTTCCTTGCCATGCATTTCCTTTCCTTTCTATGTCTAGCCTTTCCTTGCCTTGCATTGACCTTCCTTGCCTTGACTTTCCATGCCTTTCCTTTCCTTCCCATGTCTATCCTTGGATTTCAATTCCATACCTTGCCATGCATTTCCTTTCCATGCAATGCCATTCCACACCTTTCCATACCATGCCATTCCTTTCCTTTCCATGCCATGCCTTTCCTTGCCTTCACCCCTTATGACATGCCATGTGTTTCCTTTCCTTCACTTGTCATGCCATGACTTTCCATGCCATTCCATGGCATGCCTTGCCTTTTTATGCCATGCATTGCCATGACTTGCCTTTCATGTCTTTCCTTGCCTTTCCTTGCCATTCCATGCCATGCCATGCCATTCCATGCCTTTCCTTTCCTTCACTTTCTATTCCATGCCATGGCATTCCCTTCCATGCCATGCTATGCCATGCATTTCATTTCCTTTCCATGCCATGCATTTCATTTCCATGACATTCCTTGTCATGCCTTTTATTTCCATGCCATGCCATGCCTTTCCATGCCTTTCCTTTCCTTGCATTTCCATTCCATGCCATGCCTTGCTATGCCATGCCATGCCATGCCGTGCCTTTCCTTTCCATGCAATGCCATTCCTTTCCTTTCCATGCCGTTACTTTCCTTGTCATGTCTTGCCATTCCATGCCATGACATGACATGCCACGCCATTCCATTCCATGCCTTGCCTTGTCATGCCATGCATTGTCATTGCTTTCCTTTCCTTTCCATGCCATGACTTTAAATGACTTTCCTTTCCTTGCCTTGTCATGCCATGTCATTCTTTTCCATGCCTTTCCTTGCCTTGCCATGCCATTACATGCCTTGCCTTGCTATTGCATGCCATGTTGTACCATACCATGCCTTTCCTTGGCATGAAATTCCTTGCCTTTCCATGCCATGCCTTTCCTTGTCATGTCTTTCCATGCCATGCCATTCCTTACCTTGCCTTTCCATTCCATGCCTTTCCTTTCCATGCCATGCCTTTCCTTTCCATGCCATTCCTTGTCATGCCTTGCCTTTCCATGGAATACCTTGCCTTTCCATTCCATGTCATGCCTTGCCTTGCCATGCCATGCCTTGCATTTCCTTTCCTTGATATGCCATGCCATGCCATGCATTTCCTTGCCATGTCATGCCATGCCTTGCCTTGCCTTTCCATTCCATTCCTTTCCTTGCCACGCCATGTGATTCCATGCATTTCCTTGCCATTCCATCCCTTGTCTTGCCATTCCTTGCATTTCCTTTCCTTGTCATTCCATGCCTTGCCTTGCCAATCCATGCCTTTCCTTTACATGCCATTCCTTGCCTTGCCATTTCATGCCATGGAATTAATTTCCTTTCCATTCCATGCCTTGTCATGCTTTTCATTTCCATGCCATGCCTTATCATGCCTTGCATTTACTTTACATTCCATGCCTTTCCTTTCCATGTCATGTCTTTCCTGGCCTTGACTTGCCATGCAATTCCTTGCCTTTCCATGCCATGCTATGCCTTACCTTTCCTTGACTTACCATGCCATGCCTTGCCTTGTCATGCCATGCCTTGGTCACCTCAACTCTATAGTCATTTGGATATTGGATAGCTTATATCCATGCATATACATATAAATCAAGAAATATGTTTTTATTAACATGATGTATTGCATCTATTATACATTCAAAACATAATTTTGAACTCTAGTATCCACATACCAAAGTTCGACATTTCAATTTGCATGTTTAAACAAATCACATAACTATCATCATCGTAAACATATAACAATAAAAATAATATCCCACAACACATAAATAGATCCATATATATACATATCAAATGTCTATATGATTCTAGCTAAACCCAACAAATACTAAGAATTGAATCGTTAAGATAAGTACAAATCAAATTTCTAACCTTCTAAGGCCAAAATATAGGTCATTACATTTACAAATCCCTAGAACACCACTATGATATAAAATATACTAATCTCTCCTTGCATGTATTTCCATGTAGCTTCCCATTTTAACTTATACAACAATAAATATATCTTTCCATAACATTATTCAAGGAAAAATTAAAATAAAAATGTGGATTGCAATGAAATAATAATCACAAAAAAGGAACTTTTCTCATCCCAAGAAACAAAAAACATTTTTTCTAGGGACATATGACTTAATTTTATATCACAAAATTTCTTTCCATCCAATGAAGTGTTTTTTCCTTTCCATGCCATGCCTTGCCTTGCCTTGCCATGCCATTCCTTGTCTTTCCTTTCCATGTCATGCCTTGCCTTGCCATGCCATGGCTTTCATTTTCATGTCATGCCTTGCCCTGACTTCACTTTCCATGCCATTCCATGCCTTGCCTTGACATACCATGTCATACCATTCCTTCAACTTCCATTGCATGTCATGCCATGCCTTTCCTTTCCTTTCCAACCCATGCCTTTCCTTTCCATGCCATGCCTTTCCATTCCATGCCATGACATTCCTTTCTATGCCATTTCATGCCTTATTATACCTTGTCTTTCCATGCCATGCATTTCCTTGCATTCCCATGCCATGCCATGCCTTTCAATGCCATGCCTTTCCATGCAATGCCATGCCTTGCCTTGTCATGCCTTTATGTTCCATGCCATGCCTTTCCTTTCCATGCCATGCCTTTCCTTTCCATTCCATGCCATTCCTTTCCTTTCCATGTCATGTCATGTCATGCCATGCATTGTCTTTCCATTCCATGCGATGCATGTCTATGTCTTTCCTTTCCTTTCCATGTCGTTCCATGTCATGCCATGACATGCCTTGCATTTCCTTACCATGTCATTCCATGCCATGTCTTTCATTTCCTTTCCTTGCCATGCCATGTCTTGGATTTCCAATCCATTCCTTTCCATGTCATGTCTTTCCTTGCCATGCCATGACATGCCTTGCCTTGCCTTTCCTTTCCATGCCATGCCATTCCTTTCCATGTTATTCCTTGCCTTTCCATGCCATGCCATGACTTTCCTTTACATTCCTTTCCATGCCATGACATGCTTCTCCTTGCCATGCCATGCCTTACCTTTCCTTGATTTTCCATGACATGCCTTTCGTTGTCTTTCCTTTCCCTACCATGCCTTGCCTTGCCTTTCCTTTCCCTTTCATGCCATGCCTTTCCTTGCCTTGTATTTCCTTTCCATGCCATTCCATGCTATGCCTTTCCTTTACAAGCTATTCCAAGACTTGAATTTCCATTCCATGCCTTCCCATGCCATTCTTTGCCTTTCCATGCCATGTCATGCCTTTCCTTGTCATACCATTCCTTGCCTTGCCTTGAATTTCCTGCCATGCCTTGCTTTGACTTATCATGCCTTCCCATGCCATGCTTTTCCTTGCCATGTCATGTCATGCCTTGCCTTGTCATGCCATGCCTTGCCTTGCCTTGAATTTCCATGCCATGCCTTACCTTGACTTGCCATGCCATGCGTTGCATTGCCTTGCCTTGGCTAAACACAATTCATCTAAAATATACTTTCTATACTTTCTTTAGTTATTTTCAACGTTATAGATAATTTCTCTGTAATCATAAACACCATTAAATTAGTCAATTAAATTCTATTAAATTTGTTTTCAAGTTAATTTAATAAAAAGATAATGGCATTCATGTATCATACCCCTTTTTTTCCTTAAAAGAAATAGTGCTTGTACTAAATGAACAAGTTTAATACCTAAATATTACAATCAAAGGATTCTTTAAGCATGTAATTCTACAACTTGTTATCCCATCTATCTTAGATAAAAATAATTTCATGAGAATTTCAATGTCATAACATAAGCTCTCTTTATTCATATATCTTGTATATCTTCATAGTTGTGAAACATGGATTATCATAATTAATAGGATTTACATAGAAATGGATGTCACTAAATAGGTTTATGTTCCATTCTTATGGTGTATTCTCATTATACTATTGATCCATAATTTCTTTTGAATTACATAAAACAAAATGTAACTTCAAGTCCTTATTTAAAATCAAAGAAATAAAAACTAATCTTTCAATTCAATAACTTTTCACAGGGGCTTGACCTTGTTGACCAATATCTTATCACGTTCATTCATAAAGGGAGTTTTTTAATTGTGAAAAATAAATTCAATATATTGCAGGTATTGGGGGGTCTCAAGGGGATTATAGGTATTGAGGGGGTATAAAAAGGGGTATCTAGTTAAAATAGAGGTTTATTTTATTGGAGAGATGTATTGGGAGGGAGGTTCAACAAAATGATTTTGGGAGGTATTTATCAATATCTAGTGAAATTAGGGGTATTCTTTAATATCCCATGAATGCAGGAGTTATGGGATCAGTTCACTGAGTAAATACCTCGTGTAACCTTTATAACAAGATATAACATGTAGACATAGACCTATACCTATACATAGACCTTTCCTTTCATTTCCATGTCTAGATTTTCTTATCTTTGTCTTGTCTTGCCTTGAATTTCCTTGCCTTGCCTTGCATTGCCATAGCTACAACTAGAACAATACTTAGACATTTCCTTTCCATGCCTTTCCTTGTCATGACTTTCCTTGTCATGCATTGTATTTCCATGGTATATGTCATGTTTTAGGTGTTACACACCAAAATATCACACTTAGGTGTCTCATCTATTACACGTCTTAAGTGTCTCAAGTGTCATAAAGTGTCATATGCACCTTACTAAGTGTCACATGAACTTTATCAAGTGTCGTATGCACCTTATTAAGTGTCACATGCACTTTATTGAGTGTTTCAACCTTGACATCAAGAAAGAACATTTGTCACAATCCCTAGTGAGCGTGGAGGAGAAATTTATCATATTAGGGTCAAAATACTATGTGCACATGTATTATTCATTTTTATTTAAAAAGAAATTAATTTGGTGTGAGAATCCACTTCACATTTAGTTTCCTAATCTCAAGGAGAAGTTGAGAATCTCATGCATGGTTGAGAGAATTTCTTAAACCAATATCCTAATTTGATGGATCTTGAGAGATATTTCCTCCTTAAAATCCTTGAGAGATATTTTATCCCTAAAATCCTTGAGAGATATTTTCTCCCTAAAAATCCTGGAGATCCCAATTTTGTGGATCTAGTGAGTGATATTCTCCACAGTAGTTAAGCCTCCAAATTCTATATAATGAGGGAATTCCAAGTGAGAGAGGGGAGGATAAAGTGTGTATATGATACTTATTATCTTAAGAGAAACATCTTTAGAGTGCATTCAAGAACTGGATTGGAAGCTTGGAGGAACGCTAGCGCAACAAGGTTGTAAGTTCCCATGTTTTCATTAATATAACTTGTCCTATTTACTTAATAATTTCGTTTGCACATGTATGTCTATATAAATAGATCTGATATTGTCTAATGAGATATTTAGAAGCATAAGGTAATGTTCTATTTCTTGCATACTCTCTTCATCTTGATCACAACTTGGACAATAAGAACAAATAATGAAGAATAGCGAGGATAGTCATTAGAAAAGAAGTAAGTCACACTTATTTCTTCTATATTCTCTATCCTTAGACATTAAGAATAGATTTAAAGGAATGTTAGTCTCCATTTTTTTGTTTTTTTGTCTTGGTCAATAGGGGTCTAGATATCCAAGGGATATTTCACCTATCCATAGGGGAAATATTCCGTAACACTAGGTCATGGTCTATGTGATGGTATAGGTCATGGTGATGGTGTAGGTTTAGGTATTGGTCTAGGTATAGGTATAGGTCATGGTTTAGGTCTAGATCTAGGTCTATTCCATGGTCATGGTTTAGGTCTAGGTCTATTTCCAACATGTCCTTGAATGGTTTGAGGAGGTGAGTTACAACTCGCGAAAAAACTCAAATCGAGACTTAGATGGATGAACCATTAGTTGGAATCCGAGTCACCAGATTTTAGCTAGTGGCCCCCCTCTGTTTTCATTCTGTTTCCAAAAAAAATGTTTGTTGGAGGATCATTGGGACTAGGGTTTTTATCAATGAGACATAGTATAATTCCTGAAAAATAGGTCGATTTTTAGGAACACTATGCCCGAAAATTGTGGGTAGCGTGGTCATGTGGGCCTTGGATAAACAAATGCATAGGAGCTTACATAATTCCATTATTCTACTCGGTTTAGATTTTATACCCCAAACCAAATTGCCAACATGTACCTGAATGGCTCTAGGAGACGAGTTGCAACTCATGATAAAACCCTAACCGAGACTTGAATGGATGAACCATCAATTGCATCGGATCCATGGCACCGAGTTTCAAGTAGTGGGGCCCCTCCATTGTCATTATGTTTCCCAAAAAATATTTTGATGGAGGATATCTGGAACTAGGGTTTGGCTCAATGAGGGATGGTGCAATTTATGAAGAAGAGGTCAATTTTCAAGAACATTATGTCTGGAATTTATGGGTAGCATGGTCATGTGGGCCTTGGAAAAATAGATGTGTGGGAAATGATGAAACTATGTTATGCTACTCTGTTTATATTTTATGCCCCAAACAAAATTTCCAACATGTGCCTTAATGGCTTGAGGAGGCGAGTTGCAACTTGCAATAAAACTCAAAACGAGACTTAGATGGATGAATATTCAACTGCATTGGATCTGGGGCACTAGGCTTCAGCTATTCAGGCCCCTTCATTGTCATTTTGTTTACCATAAAAGTGTTTGTTGGAGGATCACCATGACTATGGTTTTGATCAATGAGGCATAATGCAATTTCTAAACGAGAGGTCGATTTTCAAGAACATTGTGTCAGGTGTTTGTGGGTAGCATGGTCATGTGGAACTTGACCAAACACACATGTGGGATCTTACATAACTCCATTATGCTTCTTGGTTTAGATTTTATGCCCCCATACCAAATTTCCAACATGTCCCTGAATGGTTTGAGGAGGTGAGTTGCAACTCATGATAAAAATCAAACTAGGAATCAGATGGAAGAACCATAAGTTGCATTGGATCCAGGAAACTGATTTTTTGCCAATGGGGCCCCTCTACTATCATTATGTTTCTTGTAAACTAATTTTTTGGAGGACCACTAGGACTAGGGTTTTTCTCAATGAGGCATAGTGGAATTTCTGAACAAGATGTCGATTTTCAAGAACATCATGTCAGGCGATTGTGGGTAGGGTGGTCACATGGGCCTTGGCCAAATAGACTTGTGAGATCTTACAAAACTCCATTATGTTTCTTGGTTTGGATTTTATGCCCCCATACCAAATTTCCAACATGTCCCTAAATGGATCGAGGAGACGAGTTCCAACTCGTGATAAACATGAAACTGAGACTCAAATGGATGAACCATAAATTTCATTGGATCTAGGGAATCAGGTTTCAGCTAGTGGGGCTCGTCCACTATCATTGCATTTCCTAGAAAATAATTTGTTGGAGGATCTCCAAAACTTTGGTTTTTCTCAATGAGGAATAGTGCAATTTCTGAAGAAGAGGTACATTTTCAAGAACACTTTGTCAGGTGATTGTGGGTAGCGTGGTCATGTGGACCTTTTTCAAATAGACGTTCAAGAGATTACAAAACTCTGTTATGATTCTCAGTTTAGATTTTATGCCCCGGGACCAAATTGGGAACATTTACCTAAATGGCTCGAGGAGGCGAGTTGCAACTCGCGATAAAACTCAAACCCGGAGTTAGATGGATGAACCATCAGTTGCATTAGATTTGGGGCACTGGGTTTTAGTTATTGGGGCCCCTCCACTATCATTCTACTTCCTGAAATTTTTTTTATTGGAGGATCTCCATAATTAGGGTTTTTCTTGGTGCTTATTACATATGTTTAACAATTTAACACCTTGTAAGGCTAAATGTGGCAGTAGTCAAACTTCTAGATTTTAACAAAGCAAAAAATAATTGACATTTAGTGGCATCATATTTTGGTTCAAAATATTCTTTAATTATTTTATAAGAATGATAATGAATAGTATGGTCTAACTTACCTTCAAGTGATACTAGACCACTTTCATCCACCTGAATGCATTTAAGAGTTCTTCAATGTACACTTCTCAATATAGGTAGGGATGGTGAAACCCTATTCTATAACTATTGACCTTCCTTCTATGGAGTTAACAACATTGCATTTATTTCCGCTTCAATCACTAGTGGATCAATAAGAACTTCTTCACCATAATTTTGTGCATCAATTGCCTCTCTAATTTCATCCGTTGTATAATAATATCCATGAAAATCCTCCATCATATGTTCATCAACAACAACTTTTCTTGATGAGATACTGATTGTATTGGTCTCTACTGAATTCCTGCACTTTTCTTGTGGTGATGGAGGAGAAACAACAACGACATCTATTCCGCTAGAAATTTGATTTCCCTCTTCTGAAATCCTACACTTTGAAATATGTAACCTTTCCTTTTATCTTTCTTCTTATACCTTTTCAATATGTATTTATTTCCTCGATGGATTTCTATCTCGATCGCGTCGGTTCCCCATGTTTAAAGAGAAAAAATGGCTTCCAAGCACCCCACCACAAATTTGTCAAGTGTTATTACACAATAAGACACAATTAACAATTCCAATTCCAAGTGGAAAAATTTGTCTTGGTATTAGAAAATAATACACAATTAAAAATTCCAATTCCAATTGGAAAAAATTGTATTTGTTACACAAGAAGACACAACTAACAATTCCAATTCCAATTCCAATTGGACGAATTTTTCTTCATATTACACAAGAAGACACAACTAAAAATCCAATTTCAATTGGAAACATTTGTCTTGGTATTACACAAGAAGACAAAACTAACAATTCCAATTGGACAAATTTGTCTTGGTATTACACAAGAAGGCACAACTAACAGTTCCAATTGGAAAACAATTTCGTGGTATTACACAAGAAGACACAACCAACAATTCCACTTCGACAAATTTGTCTTCCAATTCTTCCCATAATTGTCTTGCAATAACACCAAATTGTATATGAGTTAAACAACAAGTAGAAAAGAAAAAAGAAAAAAAAACATATATGTTCTTGCTATTTTTGCATGAAGGTGTTGGGATTGTTTAAGTTTTTTAGATAGATGAGGTTGAGGAGTGTGCTTGGCACACAAAATTTCCCAATAGTAATGCATGTGCACTCCTATAACAGGTGTGCATTGTAGGAACATGCACATATTATAGGAATGCACATTCATTCCTGCTGGGCAGGGATGTGTGCCAACCTCATGTATTTCAAGTCACAAGAGCATATGCACGCTCTTAATGTAACATATATATAATTTATTGTAGACAAAACATAATTATGAATAAATATGTATAGGGGTTTGGGGACAACTATGACCTAAGGACTCAGGATTGAAATTTGTTTGAAGCATAGACTAATGGTTATACCACCAATATGCAGGTGCAAGGGTTGTGGGGCCTTTAAGAAGAGGTATATGCATAGTGCACTTAGGGCTCGAGTGTGGAGGGGGTTAAGGGTCAAGTTTAGGTTATGCACAGGCTTAGATGGAGCTAGGGGGTTCTAGGTCATGGTCTAGGTCATGGTCTAGGTCAAGCTCTAGGTCATGGTCTAGGTCATGGTCATGGTATAGGTCTAGGTCATGGTGTAAGTCTAAATATAGGTATATGTTTTGGTCTAGGTCATTATATAGGTCTATCTCTATCAAGTACAATTTAAAAAAAAATTCAACTTATACTTCAACCAGATTATATATTCAATTATATCCAATGAGAAATGAACAATAGTAGAAGAGTTACATCAATACACCACAATACACCATGCACAATATATGAGAAATAACCAATAATTATTGTTTAAGGGAAGTAATGAGTTCCAAAGGTAGCTACATATTCCAAATATAAAGGGAGGGATAAAAATCCAAAATGAAGATAAAATCCTCCAATATCAAGATAGGGTTGACCTCTCCATACTTGCCCCTTCCTTCCACCCAAGAATATATGAGAAATAATAAAACTTTACATTAAATTATCACCATCAACCAACCATCACATAGAACCTGATAATGCTTCCTGAGACTTCAACTTCTGCAATTCTTCACTTATTAGAATAATATAATATTGTAGATAATATAAATTAGTGTATTCCTTGAAACTCCTCCAAGTTTCACTCCTTGAATTCTCCCAGAAAAGGAGTTATAGAGAAAATGGTAGACCTTATTCAATTCTAGTTTATTCAGGAGAGCAAACTTGTACAACATGCCCTGCGCTCAATATTTAACATAAGATTATGAAATTAGTACACATGATACTAAAGCTTGTACTCTTTCCAATGCAATTGGTATAACTTCATTTGGATTCTCTATGAATACGTTATGATTGTTTTAACCCAAACACCTTAGAACACATCACCAAAAGACTTCATCCTCCCTTGAAATTCAGCCTTCTTTACTTCAGATTTTCTCTGAAATTCGACTTATATCTCCTTGTTCATTAAAAAAATCACGTGTATTTAAAATGAATGTATAATGATATGTATTTATACCCTTTATGTCACTTCCTTTTAACATTAGGACCGACATGTAGTTTCTTCTTCAATTCACGTTGTCATCTTCAAAAATTCATTTCTCCTCAATCGTGAGGATCCACGTGACGTGCCACATACTATTGGAAGTGGCATGAATTATACTATCCATCCATGCGTGTTGTATATGCATGTGTAATTTCCTTCATGTCTATATAATTTGATCAAATGTGGGGTCCAAAAGCCAATGGATAGGGTTGACATCAATGACTACAATCAATGACTAGGGTTGACATCAATGACAACAACCAATCTTCCAAAAATATCCCCCTTTGTCATTGAAAACAACACTCATCCTCCCCTTGTCCTCATTCTCCTAGTTTCTCTCCCCTTTTGACATTAATGGAAAAGAGTGGGGCTACTCCCCCTGAGTTTAATGGAAAAAGGTAACTCTCTTCTTTGGGGTTGCTCGCCCTGAACATATAACACTTAATAATACTTCATTTTTATGCTATCTTTCTTCCTTGGAGATTTTTCGTGGATCTAGTACGTATATGTTACTTGGTATTCTTGTTGTAGTTGCAACCAATCTTCCTAAACCTTCTTCTTTGATTTTTCATCTTTGTGAGTCAAATGTGAGAGTATATCCTTGATCACACATTTTACTTACACTAGTAGATTATGATTCAAGTATTCAATCAATAGAACATTTACTGCTTTTACATTTTCACTTCCAAGATTTACAGTTCCTTTTCCAAGTATTTTGGTAGACGAGTCATCTCCAAATGCAACATTTCCACCCTTTTTCTTCAAAATAACAAATTTTCTTTGATATTCGATCATATGAGATGAGCACCCACTGTCTATGAACCATTCATATTCTTCTTTGCATTCTTTAGTGACCAATGCTATTCGACAGTTTTCATTGTGTGGAATTTCTTTCCTTTTCCATGTTGTAGTTGGTATAGGGACATTTGGCATAGGATTATCTTCCTTCATCTCTTTTCAATCTCATTCTTTGTGACCAAGATTATTTCACTTGTAGGATACAATATTTTGATACATTAATGGGTCAAATGGATTATAATTTTTTTGACAGGTCTATGAACATTTCCATATCTACTATTTGCACCATTCGTGTATCTTTCATAGTTATTCATTTCATTGATTCTAAAATTTATTGTCTTGTGTCCAAAATTTCCACAAGTATAACAATGTCCAAGAAAGAAATTTTGATATCTGGGTGTAAGTGAACTTCTTTTTGGTGTAGTCCATCTGGGTTCATGATCTATTCTTATGTAGTTTCCTTCATAATGATTGCTTTCATACATGATGGGAAAGGATCTTATTGATGTCTCATTCCTTCTGAATTCTAGTCTTCTATCTTGTTGTTCAACTTGCTTTGGAGTGTTGGTTTCATCCTTTTCATATTCCTTCTCTTGTTTTGTTGTCTTCAAACTGTCATTGTTTCCTAGTCCTGTATTGTCGTTTGGAGATCTTTGAATGATAAGTATCTCATCTAATTTTTCAGTGCTTTTTTCGAACTTCTTCAACTTTTCTATTGTCAATAGTAGCTCCCATTTTGTGTGATCCAATTCTTCTTTCAATTTATCATAATCTTCTAATTGTTCCTTCAATCTACCGGTGGTCTTTTCAAGCCTGTAATTCTCTTCTTCATGACTACTAAATTCACCTTTTAGTATTATGTTTGTGTTTCTAATCTTGTTATTTTTAGTTTCAACATGTTTAAAATTTTCAAGATTCTCATCTTCTTGTTCACTCTCTACGTTGTCTTTGTATCCCCAAAAGGAATCAAGGTTGGTTTCTTCATTTGAATCTTCTTTAGAAATGATTTCTTCTTCTTTAGAACTCTTGTGATTATCATCCTGGGTTTCTTGGGTTATGAAGAGGACTTCTCCTCCATCATTATCTTATTCATCACTCTCATCCGAGGAGATGTCATCATCATTGGATTAGAAGATATTTTTATTGTTGAGACTTCTCTTTTTATAGTAGCAGTTTTCAACAATATGTCATATTCTACCACAGTTAAAGCATTTGAGAGGCGACTTACCTTTGTATCTTCTAGTTCCCTTCTGGAACCTTCTTACGAATTTTGCTATTTCTTCATCAAGGTCATTATCCTTGACTTTTGTCTTCTTTATGGCTTTAAAGGTTGCTTCATTGTGGTCTCTTTCTGTACCTGTTCTCATTTCATATGCTATAAGAGACCCATGTAATTCATCCATTGTCATTTTGGTCAAGTCCCTAGTTTCTTCAATGGAGGAAACCTTAGAATCATACTTCAAGAGAAGTGATCTCAACACTTTTTGTACAAACAAGGATTAATTGAGATCTTCACCTAATACTATGATAGAATTAACAACTTCATCAACTCAAAGAAAATAGGTTGCAATATCTTCCTTTTCATCCATCATCAAATTTTCAAATTTTGCTCTATGTCATTCAAGCTTGACCTACTTAACTTTTGGATCACCTTCATAGATACTCTTGAGTTTGTCCCATACCTATTTAGAAGTGTTGCATCCCATCACTTTGCTGGAAATGTTTGGTGCCAATGATCCTAGAATAACATGTCTAGATTTTGAATTAAAACTCATAAGCTTATTCTCATTCAAATCGGTTGGAACATTATTTGGGATTACATAGTCATTTACAACTAAGTACCAAATGTCTACTCCCAAAGATTAGGTAAGTTTTCACTCTATCAGTCCAGTATGCATGAAATATTCCATCAAATCATTGAATCCCATTTGGAATGTACTCATGGTCATCCATCTCTACTTAGGATTTTCCTTCCATTGTTTAAATTGTTTTGAAGGCAACCGACTCTGATACCAATTGATGATACTGATAGGGGGGTGAATCGGTATCAAGTACATTTTTTTTTTTTTTTTCAACTTATACTTCAACCAAATTATATATTCAATTATATCCAATGAGAAATTAACAATAGTAGAAGAGTTACACCAATACACCATAATACACCATGCACAATATATGAGAAATAACCAATAGTTGTTGTTCAAGGGAAGTAATGACTTCCAAAGGTAACTACAACTTCCAAATATAAAGGGAGGGATAAACATCCAAAAGGAAGATACAATCCTCCAATATCAAGAGAGGGTTGACCTATCCATCCTTTGCCCTTACTTCCACCCAATAATATATGAGAGATAATAAAACTTTACATTAAATTATCACCATCAACCAACCATCACATAGAACCTGATAATGCTTCCTGAGACTTCTTCAACTTCTACAATTATTCACTTCATAGAATACTCTGATCATGTAGATAATATAACTCAATATATTCTCTGAAACTCCTCCAAGTTTCACTCCTTGAATCCTCTCAGAAAAGGAGTTATAGAGAAAATGGTAGACTTTATTCAGTTCTAGTTTATTCAGGAGAGCGAACTTGTACAACATGCCCCGCACTCAATATTTAACATAAGATTCTGAAATTTGTACACATGAAACTAAATCCCGTACTATTTCCAATGAAATTGGTCTCACTTCATTTGGATTGTCTATGAAGACATTATGATTTCTTTACCCAGAACAACTTAGAACACATCACCAAAAGACTTCATCCTCCCTTGAAATTAGGCCTTCTTTACTTCATATTTCCTCTGAAATTCGACTTATATCTCCTTGTTCATTAAGAAAATTGTGTGTATTTAAAATGAATTTATAATGAGATGTATTTATACCCTTTATGTCACTTCCTTTTAACATTAGGGATGACATGTAGTTTCTTCTTCAATTCACATTGTCATCTTCAAAAATTCAGTTCTCCTCAATCATGAGGATCCACGTGATGTGCCACATACCACCGAAAGTGGCATGAATTATACTATCCATCCATGGGTGTTGTATCTGGATGTATAATTTCCTTCATGTCTATCTACTTCGATCAATTGTGGGGTCCAAAAGCCAATGGATAGGGTTGACATCAATGACGTTGACATCAATGACAACAACCAATCTTCCAACACTAGGCTTAGGTCATGGTCTAGGTATTGCCATGTCTAGGTATTTATATGTCTAGGTTTAGGTCTAGGTATTTCCATGTCTATTTCAATGCCATTTCCTTCCTTTCAATTTAGAGAAGGGGGGTGGAGAGAGAGGAAGAAAGAGAGCATGAGAGAGAGAGAGAGAGGGAAGAGGGTTAGATAGAGGAAAATAGATCAAGGTGGGGAGAGTGGGGGAGAGAGAGGGAGGGGGATACGGTGAGCGAGAGAGCGAGGGTTATATGCAAGAGGTAAAGAGACAAGGGGGGTAGAGATAGATTGTTTGAGAGTATTATAGGGTGGTAGAGGAATACCAAGAGGGGTGGTAGAGAGAGAGAGGTGGGAGATAGATGCTATATGTAGGATAGAGAGAGAGGAGAGATAGTGGG
>ML779621.1:522486-532597 GCA_009831015.1 Picea engelmannii | reverse complement strand
GAGAGAGAAAGTGTGTGAGAATGTGAGAGGGGGAGAGAGAAAGACAAAGAGGAGGGGTAGAGAGAGTGTGAGAGAGAGGGAGATGGCGATAGAGAGGTGGGGTAGAGAGAGGGATAGTGAGAAGAAGGGGGAGAGAGAGGGAGACATAGAAGGGGGAGTAGAGAGAGAATGAGAGGAAGGGGGGGATACAGAGGGAGATAGAGAGGGGGGAATAGAGAGAGAAAGAGGTTTATAGAGAGTGATATTGAGACTAACAATGAGGGGAGAGAGAAAGGGTGGGAGAGAGGTGGAAGATATATGGGGGGTAATAGGGGAGGGAGGGACAAAGGGGAAAAGGGAAAGAGGGAGGGAGGGGGAGGGGTAGAGAGGGAGTGGGTGTGAGTTTCTAAGTCATGTCAAGGAAAGGCATAGGTCTAGGTATTTCCATGCCTTATGATGTTTAGTTATTGCTATGTATAGGTCTTACCATGTATAGGAGTGTGAGAGGGAGACAGAGGGATAAAGACCGAGGGGTAGAGAGGGAGAGTGAGAGGGAGATAGAGAAGGGGGGTAGAGAGAGAGAGAGTGAGAGGGAGACACATAGGGGGAGTAGATAGAGAGAGATAGAGTGAGAGAAAGGGGTGATAGAGAGGGAAGGGAGTTAGAGAGAGGTAAAGATAGAAAGGGGGAAGAGTGGGGGAGAGAGAGGGAAGGGGATTCAAAGTGTGGGGGAGAGAGGAGTAGATGTAGGAGTAGGAGAGAGAGAGAGAGGAATGCCAAATAATAAATAGCTTATGTGACCATGTTTGTTCTCTTATGAACGTTTGCATGCTCTTGGGAACACGTGCATGTTCCTATAGCACGTGCGTTCTCTTAGGAACATGTGCATGATCTTAAGAACACACATGCGTGTTCTTTTGAATTCAATTTTTTTTGGGTGGGATTGAGAATGTGTATGCTAACTTGGTTGCCTCAGATTTAGGTATGGGATGACAAACCTAGTGGCTCATTTTGCAAATTGATAAAAACCTCCATTTTTGTGAATACCTCTTTATATCTTTGTTTTTAACGTTATTTTTCTATAGGCTAAAAAATTTAGTTGCCGACGAAGCTAAAAACACAAATAGAGTCAAATATGCAGATTCCAAATATATGTTTTTTTTTTTTAAATCAATATTGTTTACTATTTTTAATCTATTTTTGTCTTCACATATATAAAAATCCTAGAATACATGCCTCTCTTATTTATGCTATAACTTTTTATTGGCTTAATAATCATTTAAAAAATGAGTTCTATGTCGCACTAGAGGAGACTAATATCTACAATCTAAAAAAAAGAAGAAATCATTCTGATCATGTTATGACCCACTGAGCATGCACAAATAAAGGGTGTTGTAATTTCAAGGATATATTGACTTTGATAATTTAAAAAAAATACAAAATTAATTAATTATAAATTTCCAAAAACTACATTGAACTAGAAGAATGGGTTCTCTACAATTATAAGGGTTTTTGGATTGAAATTCCATTGTTAAGATACTCAACACCTACATGAACAAAGACTTATACCTTATATTTTGTTGGAAAAATAACATAACATTGTTAGAAAAAACCAATTCAATTTCCTACGTTTCATCTTCTCATTGCCACTAACGTGTCATGAGAGACCATCATTATATTTCACATACATGTTAACTTTTATAGATGTAATTTTGTAGATATATAGTATCTCTAGAGAAACTTGGAGGAAATTGAGCAAAACCAAAGATTTTTATAATTTATAGTCTTAAAATTAAGGGAAATACACGCTATTCAATCCTTCCTTGTCTTAAAGGGTGGCCTTTCACCCACTGAGTGTATGTTTATGACTAGGTACCTAATGTTTCACGACAAATCGGTAAGTGCAGACACAAACTGATCTCCCTAGTTTCACCCCGAAACTAGAACAAAACAAGACAATATACTAAAATTTCCTTATATTTCATTTACAAATAAGAAGAGCATCCAAAAAATACCTTTTAAATGTTGTAGACCTGACCTCGCTAATGTGAACCCATCTTTGTCGTAATACTTATGGAGAATTATCTACAAAGAAACACAATCCAATGAATAAAATGATAACATAGTCTATTCAATATGAAACTATGTACGTGATCAAGGAATCATACAATATGGAAAATTAGCATTCATATAGGAAAGAAAAAGTATATATATATTAAAGAATGTGGAAGAAAGATACAACCAAATGCCTTGATGTTGTCAGGTTCCTTCCAACAGTTCCTTGCTTCCCACACACTTCTGCTCCACAGACTCTAATACTATAGATTTGAAGCTACTTATGATCTCATCTTGACAAAGTGAAGCTCAAAGCCAACATAGTCCCAAACACTCCATATGAATTAGCTATAACTGAATCTAATCCAAACTCTTGGCTAGACTAATATCACATTAGTTGAATCTTTGTAACTAAGATGAAGTTCCAAAAATTCTCTAACCATTCCAAAGATAACTTTCCAAAGGAGAGACCCCCTCCTTTTATAAGCTAAAAAGGATAGGGTCAGGAGGTTAGGATGATCCCATGGGATCAGGGATGCAAATAATATCAAAAATGATCGGAGGCCACCTCACCCTCGAAGCTTCTATTCTATAAATGTTAAGAAGCTTATCTTTTTCTTCGTACAAGCGATCGTCACAGCCTTAACACTGAGAAAACTACAACTATGTCGCAGGCCAATGTGGTGCAACCTATGTCGATCCTAGATTGTCACACCCTTAACACTGAGAAAGGTGAGACGATCCTTCTTTACATGTTTTTTTACAAAGGAAAAGATAATTTCATCTCTCCGGGAAAGTTCATCTTCATTCTTATTTAGGTATTAAGGAAATTGATCCTTCTAAATATAAAGGATAGGTGTACATCATTAACAGTCACAGGGGTGACGAAAATAATGTGTAATAGTAATCCCCCCAAAGTATGAAGTTAGAACAAAGTGATAGCTGAAATACTTTGTCGAGTGTGTGTTGGGAACAAGGAACACGTTGGTCGAAAACCTGCCAACAAACAAGGAAACATAGTACAATAATATATCATCACTGAGGTAGGAATTCCCATACTTAGAATACAAATGACTCAAAGAATAAATGATGACATGCAAATATCCATGTCAAGTAAGAAAGGTCATGGCTACCAAACATACACTGTGGATCCATGCCAATATGAATCAAATCTGAACATAGCCACGAAAAATACAATGTGGATATATGTGTTAAAGACTCAAATTTGAACATAGACATGAGACATACACTATGGATCTATGCAACAATACAATATGAATATACTTCAATGAAACCTGAATCTATCAGAAAATATCTAGGGTCTTCATCTCCACCAGTCTATAGTATGAATACATGCGCTGAAGTCAAACATGGTAGAAACAAATTTATTACCGGTCATTAGTGTATACCGTTAACAAGTGCGAGGGAAATCACCATTAACGTCAATGACTCCAAAGGTACACTAGTAAAATAAAATGGGTGTGAATGTTTGAGCTGAAGTCGAACACTCGATGAAATCTCTTGATCAGGGGTCAATAATGAAAACCCGTTGTCGAAAGCGAGGAAACCTACCATTGAGGCATGCAAGTTCCAAGGTACCAATTAGTTTCTAAGTCTAATTCCTGGATAATGAGTTGAAATCGAAAAGAAAAGAGTCGTCATGGGAGGGCCTTAATGCATCCCCCATCAATGACACAAAACAGGTAACAAGATTTGAATTAGATTAGAGTAACAAGTGATTTAGGACCGACTGAGGGATGGCCAATGCAATTGAAGGATTAAGGACTGCAGAAATGACTGATGCAATAGAAGGCTTTCCAGCTTGAACTTCTCTTTGAACATATTGACGACATGAAAACTGTCTTGGAAACATTGACTCAACAACATGAATCATAGACCAATTTGTAATATTATAAAGGAGTATGATCAAGAGACAAGTGGATTTTCCAACCTATACCCAAAGCGAGTGAAAGGGTTTCATGTTAAAAAACGACTCTTCCACAGAATACAGGTTTATATACATTTCTTTCCCAATTCCCCCCCACCATTTTTGGAGAGTACCTCTTTATTTTTACACAAGCTCGAGGAGGATAACATATGCTTGAACTGTAATATCATCCTTCATATGATTCCCTTGGAGTGTGTTTAACGAACCCTAGGAATGAGTGGTTCGGTCCCATATGGGCCTTTTGATGTTTGTTTTATGAGTCCAAAGAAAGAAAACTCAGTGGTGTTTTCATGTTTATGGAATCTGAAAAGAAATTAAAGAGGACTCCATAAATTTTTCTAATCATTCTTGATTAAAGTGTTCCCTTTTCATAAAGTAGTATGATGAGACCAAAAAATAGATAAACTACCGCTCAACAAACATTTTCTTCAAATACATTAACGAGTGCGAAAAGAAGAAGATCGCTCAGTAATATTTTCATGTTTAGAGAGTTTGAAAAGAGATTAAAGAGAATTCCTGGGGTCTCCTTGATCTAGGAGGATATCGGTGGCCACCCACCTTTTTCAACTCGCTAAAAACATTTTTCTGGCAATTTTGGCAATTTACTATTTTTAGCAGTTTTTAACTTACGGGGCCATTTTGAGGGCCTAAATGAAGTTTTTTCGGGATCGAGCTTCTCAATGATATCTAGAGGTTTTTATTGAGCCCCCAAAATGAATCTCCTCGACGATACATTTCCATCGAGATATCATGCACCTAAAACAAAGATCGTATGCAGAAGTTACGACCCCGAGAAGTTGATGTACTAACTTACCCAAACGGGGCCCACATGACTTTTGGCGCTTCATATCACAGGGTTAGGTTTTTGGATGTCTAGGGTTTTTGACATTCATTTTTATTGTAAAAATGCCTTCAGAGCCTCATTGTAATCATCTTCTTGCAAATGAGCGCAACCGTCACATCTCTTCTCAGAAATAAGAAACCACCATTCCATCAAGTTTTTTTTCCGCTGCATTTTATAGTTTCAACTTATTTCCTTATTGAATAGAAAACCAATTTGACTGTATCTTTGTTATTCTGTGTTAAGCATGTTTTAATAATTTGTATTCATTTCATTTTTCTTATAAAATTTGGATCAGTGGTATCAGAGCGATTTGCTCCTTGTCATCTTAATGCATGTCCCCAACGAGGTCAGGGTACAAAGAATTGGGTCTCAAGCTTGTTTATATTGAGGAAAAAATATCTCGTGCACCCAAGAGACTTCTCATGGAAGGAGAAAATAAAGATGACGGGATATGAGATCCTTTCAAAATGTTGCTTGAGGAAGCCCTCACACAACAGAGGATCGAGATGATGGATAGTTTCGCCCAAATCCTTCGACGGCTACCACTAGGCGATGCCTCTTCCTTGAGCAGAGACACCACCCCCTTCAAGGTAAAAATCAACTTCGATATTCCTATATTTGAAGGTCATATAGATGCAGATGTTGTAGAAAAGTGGTTGAATATACTAGAAGGGTATTCTTCTGTCCATAACTTTTCGAATATAGAAAAGATTACTTTTTCATTCATCAAAGTCGTTCCCCATGTAAAATATTGGTGGGAAACTTTCAATGAGAAAAATGAAATAGAGGAACCCTCATTATTTAAATTCGTGGCTACCTGAGAATCCTTCAGGGATTTTATTAAGGAACAATACTACCTTGTCAAAATTTATGACGACTTATATACAAAATGGACCACACTGCGGTAAGAAAGAGACCAAGCAGTGCTAGAGTTCACAAATATCTTCCATACCTTGTGCATCAAGTTGGGTATCAAAGATTAAGATCAACATCTGGTGCTCAAGTATCGCGGTGTCCTGCATAGATACATCCATACCAAAATGGAATTTCTAGACATCTCGTTCTTGGGCGCGACCTACCTATATGCCATCAAAATCGAGCAAAATCTCAAACAAAAGACACGAAAATTTGGACCTAGGAACCCCTCACAACAAAATCCAGGAAGGGGCAGCCCCAACCTACAAAACAAAGGACAGAGCAAAGATGGACAGTATCAGGACAACCAGTCCAAGCCACAAGTAAGGAAGGACACCAGAAAGACAAAGAAAGATACCGAGAAGTGGTGCAACTTCCATAAGAGACCTTGGCATAACACTGCTGAGGTAGATTTTAACCTTGTACAATATTTACTGGTAACATATTTTCAGTAAAAGAACAGAAAATATACAATGGAAAATACAAACATTACACAAATATTTTTCCCCTAGAAACCCAAACTGAAAAACCAAAATATTCTGTATTCATTCATCATGATACATTGTTTACAATACAATATACATATATGAGCCAACGAAATATAAAACCCTAACCCAATGACTTGGATTAGTCAACAACCCTAATTCCTTAACCGAAAATAGAAAACCATCGACAAAAAACCATGTGCCAAAAAACCACCTAAATATGTGACACTACTACTCGTGCAAAGAATATAACACATACCCAACATTCTCCCAGTTGTTTTTTTCTTTGCATACAGGGGGTTACAGGGTTACATAGTCAACAATCCAGGGAACAATTCCCATGGATCCTCTACATGAAGATATCTTCTCATTGCTCACAAATTTTGTTAATGAATCTGCAACATTCTTCAAAGTGTCCACCTTCATCAACAATACTTTCTTTTCTTCAACCATGTCTCTCACAAAGTGATATTGAATATCAATATGCTTTGTCTTTGAATGATAAGCTGGGTTCTTCGCCATAAAATTTGCACTTTGACTGTCACAACCTATCCTTACATCTTGTTGTACCAACCCAATACTTGAACACAATCTTTGTCACCATACTGCTTCCTTACTTGCACGAGTGGCTACCATGTATTCAACTTCTGTAGTTGAAAGTGCCACTGCAACCTACCTTTTTCTCATCCAACTTATTGCTCCTCCAAATAGGTTAAACACATACCCACTTGTATATCTCCTACGAATCATATGTCTAGCCCAGTCTGCATCCACAAACCCATGTATATCCACCACTCTGTCCAATCCCGGTCTTCTTTGGTAGCACAATCCATAGTTAGTAGTGCCACACAAGTACCTGAAAACCCTTTTTACTGTTGTCCAATACTCCTTCCCTGATTTTGACATATACCTGCTCAAAACTCCCACTGCGTGTGCAATGTCTAGTCTAGTACAGACCATTGCATACATCGATTTTCCAACTACACTTGCATATGGAACACGAGACATGTCCTCCTCCTTTTCATGTGTTTTGGGACACCGATATACAGATAACTTTACACCAACATGAATAGGAACCATGAACGGTTTACATTCTTTCATATTAAACCTCTGCAATATTGTCTCGACATCTTTTCTCTAATTTAACCAGAGTTTCCTCTTTTTCCGATCTCTTTTAATTTCAATGCCCAAAATGAAATTTGAAGCATCAATATCCTTCATGTCAAATTTAGAGGACAACTGAGTTTTCACATCCTGGATAATCTCCTTGTTATTTCCTATCAACAACATGTCATCCACATACAAGACCAAATAAATCAAATGATCACCAATTAATTTAAAATACACACATTGACCCTCTTTGCTTCTTGTGAATCCAATCTCAACATATAAGTATCAAATTTTTGATACCACATCCTTGGTGATTATTTTAAACCATAGAGAGACTTTTTCAGCTTGCATACCAACTCTTTCTTTCCCTTCACAACATAACCTTCTGGTTGCTTCATATAGATTTCTTCCTCTAGATTCCCATGTAGAAATGTTATCTTCACATCCATCTGTTCTACTTCAAAATCAAATGCAACAACAACAAATAAAATAAATCTTATAGAGGTTAACTTGGCAACATGAGAAAAAATCTCACCAAAATCAATTCCCTCAACCCGGGAATAATCCTTTGCTATTAATCGAGCTTTGTATTTCTCTACTTTTCCTTATGCGTTCAACTTATTTTTAAATACCCATTTGCTGCCAATGGTATTTCTTCCAGTCGACAACTCCACTAGATCCAAAGCCTCATTCTTATCCAAAGCTTCCATTTCTTCATCCATGGCCATTTTCCAGATATTTCCATCCTCTGAATCCACTGCTTCCTTGATAGTTCTAGGATCATCATCAGTAATAGACAGATAAAAATTTGAATGGAAATCAAATGGAGTATACCTTTTTGACAACCTTATTTATCGAACCGATCTCCTCAATACCGGAGTATGAGGATCTTCTTCTTCTGATTCCTATTATTCTGTAGAGTCTAATTCATCATCCTTTAAATCAAAATCTATTTTCTCTGGTTCTTCCTTACTTGGTAGTACTTCCTGTTTAACAACATCCTTCATTTATCTAAATACCACATCTCGTCTATACCACATCTCGTCTATACACTACCTTCTTAGTTTATGGGTTCCAAAGCTTATAAACTTTGAGACCATCTTTATATCCAATAAAGATACACTTTTTGTTGGAGTTACTTCACACACACCTAGGATTTATTTTTCCTAAGGTTTTTACTTGTTTATTAGTCATACTTAGTCATTATCTAGTCTCCTATATTTTAGAGGAGAATATTCCACCTGGAGAATATTCTCTTTCAGTTGACACTTTAGTTTGACTAGTTGAGTTGATTTTAGATGTTGCATTGGTTTTTTCACCATGCAACATTGGGATCATCACCAACTTACTACTCTTTGTTCAGTCAGTTAACTAAAGACTAGTTCACTAGTTAACTCAGCTAGGTGGTGGTTCACTCCCGTAACTGCCTGAGAGACTAGACTAGGTGGTAGTTTACTCTTGTAACTGCTGGTTTGTGTCCAGTTCAATCTAGACCACCACTATGTCTCATTAGTTACTCATGTATCCTATATTTATTGTAAATTATTCACTCTTTGAGTGTGGAATACAGTTAATGAGAATTCTTCCATTCTTTCTATCTTGCTTCTTCTTTCTCAATTTCTCTCTACAAATGTGTGTAGTATTTTCTAGCTAGATCTATTTTGTGCAGGTTCAACACATTTACATGGTATCATAGCTGACGGACTACTAAGCAAAAGCTACACCAAATCATTTTTTGCAGGTACAAAAGATTGAAGACAACAAAAAGATGGATTATTTGCCGGAAATACTTCTCACACCTCATAACTATTTGGAATAGAAGACAAAAATTCTTATTCATATTAGATGCAGAGGCTTGTACCAAATTTCTATTGAAATGGAAGTAGAGCCTGATTCTGTCGATGAGAAAAATGACTTTCTCAATAGACAAGATATGGCCATAGGAAGTATCGGCATGTCTGTTTCTCCTGAAGTTTTCCATCAAGTATATGAAGAATCACAAGGATTAACTCTAAATGAATTATAGACCATATTGGAGGTTCTATTTGGAAAAAAAGAATATTGTGAAGATTTCATGCAAGAGGTTGAACAGATAGAGCTAGAAGAGAAGCCATTAGAAGATCAAGCCTCTTATTATGAAGAGTCTTCTACAAAAGTTTTTGCAGAAATTTGTATTCCATTAATTGAGGATGATGTCTACTCCATTTCAGATTTAATTTTTGAAATTCATGTGGAAGATATATGACATGCATCTCATGAGTCACATGCAGACACTTATGCATGCACCATGCATGCATGTCAGGAGACAAAAAGGGAGCCACGCATATTAGACTCAATTATGATATTTTTATAATAAATATTTGCAGAAACAAATTTTATATTTGAATTCCTCTCGGGAAAATATCCAATTTCAAAAAAAAAATCGTCTAAAACGGAGTCCGGGAATTGAAGTTATGATCATTTCAAAATTAACAAAATTTCAGTATTTTTCCGGAAACGGTCGTACGGTTTTCAAAGTTTCATCCAAACTTTATTTGGATATTATTCATTATAAGAAGATAAAGTGGATATATGTGGAAATATCAATGATGCATATACTTCATCAGATCCATGCAGACATCTACATCTTCAAAAAAATCTTCAAAGATCACAAACTTGCACAGTTGTGAGGTCTTCTTGGAGTGAAGGACATGGTTGCTTAGCAATTGCCTTTTGTTTTTTATCATTTTTTATTTTATGCATTGTAATTTGAGGGGGGGGGGGGCTTGTTCCCAT
>ML779621.1:483430-522389 GCA_009831015.1 Picea engelmannii | reverse complement strand
GTTGAGTTGAGTTTAGATGTTGCATTGGTTTTGTCACCATGCAACATTGGGATCATCACCAACTCACTACTCTTTGTTCAGTCAGTTAATTGAAGACTAGTTGACTAGTTAACTCAGCTAGGTGGCAGTTCACTCACGTAACTTCCTGAGAGACTAGACTAAGTGGCAATTTACTCTTGTAACTGCTGGTGTGTGTCCAATTCAATCTAGACTACCACTATGGCTCATTAGTTACTCATGTATCCTATATCTATTGTAAATTATTCACTCTTTGAGTGTCGAATACAGTTAATGAGAATTCTTCCATTCTTTCTATCTTGCTTCTTCTTTCTCAATTTCTCTCTGCAAATGTGTGTAGTATTTTCTAGCTAGATCTATTTTGTGCAGGTTCAACACATTTACACTTTTCAACCTTCTTATCTAGCTTACTCCTGTTTTCGTTTGGAACATGAACATATGCATCACAACCAAATACCTTGAAATGTGAGAGAGAAGGTTCTTTACCAGTTCATACCTCTTGTGGAGTCTTATTATTCAACGCTGATGAGGGTGATCTGTTGACCAGGTAACATGCAGTACCCACTGCCTCTGCCCATATATCTTTCCCTAACTCGGCACCACTGAGCATGCACCTTGATTTTTCCATTAGCATCTTGTTCATCCTTTATACAAATCCATTATGCTGAGGTGTCAATGGAGTAGTCTTCTGCCTTGATATACTACACTTCTTATAGAATTCTTCAAATTCATTCCCGTAGAACTCTCTACCATTATATGTCCTCAACACCTTAATTCTTTTCTCTGTTTGATTCTCAAAAAGAGACTTAAACTTTTTAAACCTGTCAAAGACTTTAGATTTATTCCTAAGGAAATATATCCAAGTATTCCTCGAGAAGTCATCTATAAATGAGACACAGTACTTGGATTTTCCCAATGATAGGACCAAAACAGATCCAAAAACATAACTGTGAACTAGTTGTAAAATTCCTCTTGCCCTCGTTGCACTCGAGGGGAATCTTACCCGATTCTGCTTCCCATATAGAAAATGTTCACATAAATAAAAATCTATAGATTTGTTAGGCATACCTTCAACCATACTTTTACCATGTAGTAGTCAAAGACCCTTCTCTCTGATATGCCCCAGTCTTTGATGCCACAACATAACCTTTTCTCCAGAGACTTTAGGAGTTATTTCTTCTTCAAATCCAATATCAGGAACAATGGAACTATTACACCCATCACTAATAGTGCTTCCTTGAAGATTATACAGAGTTCCAAACCAAACTCCCTTTAGCAACACCATTGCTCCTCGAACCATCCTGCAGGTTTCCTTTTCAAATATTGTTTTTACACCTACATCGTCGATGTTGGTGCAAGTGTGATCAGACCAGGGTCCTTCTCAGGTTACCAACAAAAGGTACCGAGTAGTCTAGAACACTAGAATTTTCATCTCCTCCGAAGAGAAGAAGTCACATCCAAAGTGCTGCTGAGACAAATAGATAGGGAAGGGCAAGGAAAAGACTTAGGAGGATTCATAGAACCTTCAAGATTCATCTTGATCTTGCGCAGAATGTATAACTACCAAACATATATGATCTCTTGTGTGCAAGAACTGAACCTACTTAGGTTGTGGGAAATCATTTAACCATAGAAACATCATGTAGAACTCATGAACCATAAAGAAGTACTGTAATGCATAAGTATAACACAGAAAGACACAACATATTTTGAAAATTTAGATCCTTCTTCATATTATCTTTAGGTCTTTCTTCATTTAAAAAATCAGAGATACATAATAGTGCTCTGTTATAGACTCTTGGATCTTGACTCATGTCGTAGATCTCTAACTCCCATAATGGTGTACATATTACATTACAGACTTAGAACTCTGACTTCTCAGCCGCATGCAATAACTATGACATCAACCTAACAATAAGGGAAAGATCAGACTGAACATAATAACAATTCAATTGAACAACAACAACGACAACCAACAACTAACAACCAACTATTTTACAATCATATTCATCCCTATATATAAGCTATGTTGTGTCTTCTGTCTTGGCTTGCATGCTTTCTTGTTCTATTGCAACTGCTTTTTCTTTGTTGGTGTTGCACTGTCATTTTCACAAATGATTTATGGTGCTTCTGGTTGCTCTATTTTCCAGCGTATTCTAAATCTTGTGCAACTTGTACTAGGCCAAAACTTGCACAATTTCTTATCCAAAAAATGAAGGGCCCAACAGGCTCCGACCACAAACCTTGACTTTCCCTCGAGTCAAGTACTCGACTCTTTCGTAGCTTCCAGGAGAAACTGTTGTTTTCCCTTGTCCTCCTTTTCCTCTTCCTTTTGCTCTTATGCTTGCACTTCCTCTTCTTTTGCCTTTTCAAATGAAGGGCCCAACTCTGGGACCAACTCCAAGGCTCGCTTCCTCACTCCTTGAAATATTCCAGCTTTATCCTGCCACTTCCTGGCAAGGAGTGATGCCTTTGCTATGAACTATTGGGTTGCCTCTGTAATACATCCCTTGGGCTTGGATGCGACCAACGAGTTCCACTCAGAATCTAGTGTTGCATCAAATTGATGCATCTACATGTACACTGTCTAAATGATAGGCATGAAGTCACACAACTCCTTCTTTGCTACTAGTTGTGCCTCAAATAGGGAATTCAATTCGTTTTCTGCTTGCTGGATCTGGTTGAACTTCTGTTGTTGCTCCAATGGATCCATCGTGGTTGCAACTTCTTCATTCAACACCTAGATTTTGGTGCACACATCCTCCAAGGTCTGGTTGTGCCTAGCGATGATGCCCATCCATTTGCTAACTTCCTTGAAAATCCTTGTGCACTCAGTTGTGCGCTTATGTAGTGCTGCTCGAGCATTGTTTCCTTCTAGAAATACCTTTTCCATCTGCTCCTGCAGCTTCCGAGGTTGCTTCTCTGCTTCTTACTGAGTCTGCAAAAATTGCAATTCCATATGCTCAACGTGATTGGCCAGTTGTGTCCATGCTCCTTGGAGCATCTCAATATGATGCTCCGAATCTTCTGCATCCATGGATTCACTCAGTTGAGGTGTGACCTTCCGAATTTATTTCCATGCTTCAGCAAGTTTTTCCTGCACTATTTCCAACCTGTGCTCAACCTAGATCTTTGCATGTGCTTCTTATGTCTTACCTTCTTGCGCAAGGAGTGCTTCCTCCCTTGTGTTCTTGACAGACCTCTCGGCCTGTTGGAGCCTCTGCTCTAGTTGATCAGTGGATTCTATGATCATTCCAACCAAGTGTGTCGTTGTCCATTGTGGAAGGTTAGCGGATGAAGGGGTTGTGTCTCTGGGTGCTCGAGTCTGTAGTGGAATTCCAATGGCTTTTGAATGCTCTGAGAAGCTCTCTACCTCCTCCTATGTTTATGGTCCTAGCACAAGCCTCAACCTTAATGATGAAGGTAAGAGTGTCAGAACCTTTGTTATGGCTAGCCATAGTTACAACAACTTTATGCACTTCTGAGGGTTTTGGAGAACCAACTCCATTTTTTCTTGCGCTGATTTTGCACTTTGCCTGAAATTTGACTCTGGTTCCTTATGAACCTCTGGTATCTCCTCCCATTTACTTGTGTTGGCTCCTTACATTGTGCTTCCCTCAACACCCTCAACCTTGGTTGTTGAGGGGATGTGCTGGGTGCTTTGATCTTGTGACTCCTCCACTGTTTGGATGTCCTTTTTTGACACAAAAGGCATAATCTGTTGGTCCTAGGTGTCTGGGGTCGGACCAGTCAGCTGCAGGCTCTACTCTGGTACTTCAGGGTTTGGACCAGGAACTTCTGGTATTGGCTCAGGAAACTCCTGGTTTGTTTCTGGGAGTTCTCGCTCTTCTTTCTTTGGGGGATCGAGCTGCATTGGCTTTGGATCAATGGCTTGGGGTGGATTAGTGTTTTCTGGGGGGGGTGACTGGGGTTGTGGTGGTGATGGAGGGTGTTCAGTTATAATGGTGGATGGAAGGGTGTCAGGCTCAAGGTCGTCTTGAATATGGATGACGGGGGTTTCTTTGACCATTGATTGAGTGTGTAGGACAACTAATGAAATGGGTTGGGGGTTTAAGACTTTAATCGGAGAGACCCCGGTTCTAAGCTTCTTCGCCACTGGTTCTATGATGAATGCTACACTCAAGATCTCATTGACATCCTTACCTGTCAACACGGCTTTATCTGGCAATTGTGGGAAGACTGACAACATTCTTTTCTTATGCTCCAATGGTTGTGTCTCATCTTCCTCCTCAGATTCTTACTATTCCTAAGATTCCTTACTCTAGGCCTCTGGTCCTGAGCCTGATCCTACCCCTGCTTCTTTTCCTTTTTTATTTAGAAGTTCTACAGACAAGATATAGTGCATCCCCGACTTGAGCAGGTTGTGTTTAATTCCTGGCCATGACATTACCTCTTTGTTGAAGGCCTCCTCGTCCAAGTAGAACAACATCATCCTCGAATATATGTCTTCCCTGTTAACATGCCTCGGCCATACAAACGTATGATGCTGGTTCATTCTAAAAGAAATGTTCCTCGTGTTGTAGTTGAGGAGATCTTGTAGAATGCGCAACCTCTACGTTGCGTCAATCAGTCCATTGTACCACTTGGAGAACGTCTAGTTGTTGAAGGTTGTGTTCTTCGATTCCACCCTAGAGTGCCATGGCTCAAAAATATTTTCCATGTGCCCCTTGTTTGTATGACCTCATAACCTTGCTAGCTATGATGTAATAGCCAGTCCCGACTGTCTCTAGTAGTATGGGGTCAATTTTTGCTATGCTCCCCCCCTATTTGTGTTGAACCTTTCATAGAGGTTGGGCTCCCCTTTCTTTTTTCCATGCTTACTAGGACCTTGGAATCCCTTCGACACATCCTCTCCTTCGAGGGATAGTCCAGTGAGTTGTTGTATATTCTCGGCGTGGATTGGATACCGCCTATCCAACCATAGACTTCTATCATGCACCCTGTTGATCAGGAACTTGGTGCACTGTGCAACTTCACCAGTGGTACTGAACACTGGTAAGTCTCTGAGGTTCATGATGCTTGAGTTGAATATGTTGATGAATTTAGGCTTGGGCACAAACTGCATGCCTCCCAGCTCATCTAGAGTGATAGTCCAGAATACATCTATGTTCATTTGGGGGAATAAGACTTGGTTTGTTAAGTCAAGGTCAAGGAGCTTGAACTGATCTACCTTCCCCTTTAGATCAGCTATGACCTCGACTCGGGGGTCGCAGGGTTCACCTGGTACTGCATCCTTGGACATGGTGCTTCGACTTCCTGTACCTATCAACATTGTGAGCTATGGGTTATCAACAAATTCTGTGGAGAAGTGAGGATTTGGGGATCACAACTACGGGTTTCATGACTGCACATGCTTTCTTGCTCTACAGAGTTCAGAAATTGCTAAACTCTTTGAAAACAATGCGTTCTACGGTGAGTTCTTAGAGCCTTATACCCAGGCTTGGATGGCAAGTTCAACAATAATTTTTGTTCATCATGACCCTATGGACACAACTTGGATCTGAGTTGTCCGGCAAGATGGGTTAATGGGGTAAATCCTATTGGGCGATTCTGGCATTTACTGTGCAAGTTGGACAGGGACATGGCCGATTTCAGACCATTCCATTTGACACGTTGGAATCTCGGTGAAAATATAGATGGCATCTTCGCGTATCACAGCTTTATGGCTTAACTGAATTCAGACGGGTTACTGTAATAGCAATAAAGGTTGTGACTGGACTGGTTGCGTGTGGCACATGGATTCAGATTGCATTCGGATTTGTTCTTCATCCGACCACAAAGGGATCCCCATCATACTAGTGACTTTCATCAATGAGTTCTTACCTTATTTGATCCTCCATTGTTGAGTAAGAAGTTCTGCATCAAACAACACTTAAACAGAAAATGAACTACGTGTCGCGGCACAACACTGCGCACATCGACTTTATTAACTGAATTTACAAAAATTGCAGAAAACTGAAATCTAACTATTATACATGATCCTTCTGACTAGAGAAACAATCCTTTTAGCTCAGTTCTAAGACATATAGGTTTTTAGGCGAGTGCCATTCACCCATCCTGGCTGCAACATACCATCCAGTTGTGCAAGTTTGACTGGTCCTGAGGGTCGGATATCCACAACTATAAATGGTCCCAACCAATGCATGCACAACTTCCCAGGCTACTTCTGGTACCGACTATCATAGAGTAGAACCTTGTCTCATTGTGCAAATGATTTAGTTTTAATGCGCCTGTCATGCCAATATTTTTTCCTTTCTTTTTCAACCGAATGATGGAAGTCTGCTAAAAACCTGGTCTCTTAAAGTTCTTGTAACTCCATAAGTCTCTGCACAACTAACTCTTCCTCCAACATATGCATGATCTCTGCATTGTACAAACTTGGAGTGATGAATTCTGCAAGCACCACTGCCTCTTTCCCATAAAGTAGATGGAATGGTATGTACCTGTGGAGTTTCTTTGTGGTTTTCCAGTAAGCCCATAGTACTATTGGAACTCTATCATCCCAGTCTTCCCGATTTGAGAAACAAACCTTTGTTAACCCTCTCTCCATAATCTTGTTGAATGCTTCTACTGTTCCATTGGCTTGCGGGTGGTAGGGGATTCTTTTGTGATGTTGGATAAGGAATTTTGTTGTAATCTTTGCTATAGTGATACTAATGAAATGAGCTCCTTGATCATTGGTTAGGTTTCTAGTACATCCAAACCGAGTGATAATATTCTCAAAGTTGAACCTAGCAGCAGTATCGGTCGAGTAGTCCTGAAAAATTGTTGCCTCAGCCCAACATGTAAGGTATTCAGTTGCGGTAATGATGTATCTAGCCTTTGAATGCTTAGATATGGGGTTGATCGGTCGAATAAAGTCAACTAACCACTTCTCAAATCCATGTAGAGCTTGAACTGGTTGAAGTGGTAATTCATCTCTTCGTGATGATTTACCCACTCTCTAACAAACATCACATGATCTAGCATATACCTTTGCATCCTTGAAGAGTGTTTCCCACCAAAGTCCATCTTGGAGAACTTTATGAGTAGTGGCCTTTCCTCCTACATGACCTCCCGCAACTCCGTTTTGGCATTCCCATAGTATATCCTATCTTTCATGATCTAAGACACATCTTCTGAGGATACTATTTAGTCCCATTTTATACAACTATCCTGCGATCAATTGGTAGTCCACTGCTCTAACAACCATATCGCATTTATGGGTTGCGAAATATGTTTTTGGGTAGGCTCCTGTACTTAAGAAAACTGCTATGTCCTCCAAATACTCTGGTATGGCCTCAATCCAGAACAAATATGCATATGGGAGTTGATTGTCAACTACTCCTCCACTTTCCCCTGACTCTAATCTAGATAGGTGATCAGGTCCTATGTTGCATCTTCTAGGATTAATAATTACTTCAAAAAAGAATTCCTGAAATAATAGCAACCATCTACAAATTCTCCCTTCCAACACAGGTTTTTTAACTAGATATTTCAATGCATAATGATCAGTAAATAAATTGAAATGAGAACCTAACAAATAATGTCTAAACTTATACAAAGCATAAATCATGGCTAAACCCTCCCTTTCTGTCATTGTGTAGTTGCGCTCGGCTTGTGACAACTTCCTGCTTTCAAAATAGATAGGATGATCCATGGCTCCATCTCCAGGTTGTGCTAAGATAGCTCCTAAGGCAATACCTGAAGCATCTACGTGGACGTGAAATTCATTTTCCTAGTTTGGGAATATCAGAATCGGTGTTGTGTTGATATTCTCCTTTAGGGTCTTGAAAGCTTTATCACATTCTGGGGTCCATTGGAACATTTCAGCCTTTTTCAATAGATTTTCTAGAGGTACAGTGATGTTTGCATATCTTTTGATGAATCTACGATAGTACTGTGTGTGTCCCAACATGGAGCGCAACTACTTAGAACTTGTAGGTGGTGGCATGTTCACAATAACCGCAAATTTGGCCGGGTCTACCAATACTCCCTCTCGACATACTATGTGGCCCAACAATTTTCTATGTGGTATACAAAAGATACACTTCCTTAGATTCAATGATATCTGCTATTCTCTGCATCTGTCAAACATCAAACGTAACAATGCTACATGTTCCTTGAGTAAACTATATATCATCCAATAATCCATATACACTTCTATAAAATTGTGAATAAACTCTCTGAAAGTTGTTATTACAATCCTGGAGAAAAATGCAGGGGTGTTCTTTAAGCCAAATGGCATCACGTTGTATGTGAAAGATCCCCATTTTGTTATGAATTTGGTGTTCCTTTTGTCCTCTTTGACAATCCTTACTTGGTGGTACCCTGAAAATCCATCTTTGAATGAGCACGCTTTCTTCCCCGCAACCTATTCTAGTGCCTCATTAGTAAAAGGTGTTGGGAAAGGGTCATGCACATAGGAAGAGTTGAGGCTTCTATAGTCTACACAGACTCTGATATCCTTTGTTCCTTTCTTGCTTTGAATGACTATTGGGCTGACCCATTCTACTTCTTCCAATGCAAAAATAAGTCTGGCTTCCAACATCTTGTCTATCTACTTCTTAACCTTCTCTTTTACTCTCGGGTTAAGGCTGTATGGTCTATGCCTCATGGTCTTGGATCTTGGTTTCAATTCGATCATTTCTCCCATAACTCCTTTGATTCCCTTTAACTCTGAAAAGGTCTTTGGTAACAAATCCTCATATTCTCATAACAAACTCTATATTTCTTGACTAGTTTGCTCATCCTAGTAGTCTCCCACCATAGCTATCTTAGGTTTCTCTGTGGTCCCTATATTGACTTTGTGCAACTTTAATGGGTGATTGTAGGAACTATCAATCTGACTGGGTATGGTGTTCTGGATTTATTTGTTCCCTTCTGTCTCTTTAATGGCTAGGTTTCTCAATTCCTCTAAGTCATCTGGGATTTTTGAATCCCTGCTAATATTATATAATTCTATAGGCTTCTTGTTTGAGGTTAGGCGAAGATTAGTCTAAAGTTCTCGGCTATGTTTTACACATGCCACTGAGTTTGATTTCTGATTACTATTATCTGTAAAAAAAAAAACTTTGATATTTTGCAGGACTATTTCAAGCTTAGGGTAATTACTTGTAAATGAGAATTCCTTGCAAAAATGATCTCCCAGTGTCTTCTAGTCCCTGGTATGTCTTTTGGTTTCCTCATGTATGAACCACGATTTCAGGATTGGACTTAGGGAGTGGGGAAATACCTGAACCCAGAAGCGAGATGGTATTTACACAACTTTCCACTGTGTCACACATTGTTCAATATGTGCTCTAGGATGAGATTCTCCATTGAACAGTTGCACAACTTGGAAATCTGTCTGCATATCTGATTCTAGTTGCTCCTTATTTTGAAACATATACTTGATAGCTTGCTTCACATCGTCCCAATTTCTTAGTAAGGCTTTATGATTGGCCCACCATATGACAAGGGTGTCCTGGAGGGCTACATCTAGTATTGGGATCCTTTGATCCTCTACTACCTTTTCTTCCATGTTGAGCAAAAAAATGTCCAGTCCTGAGGTGCCATCATATACTGGGAGTTCTCTAACTTTGTTCCCAACCCATGTAGTTTCTCTGAAAGTTGTGCACCTCCTTGAGAATTGTTCATACGAGACTTTCTGCCAACTGTCAAATGCCAATTTTGAATCTTCGTCTACTGACTGTATACTCCAACTTACTAATCCATCAACAATAATATTTATATAATCGTCTCTTGTTATTGCTGTTACAATGTACAAATGATCGAAGTATTCTCCCTCCATATTATTGTCTATTGGCTCTGTATATCTGGGCCTCACATATGGATCCAAGGGTTGAACTACCTTGATTCTATCAGCCTCAAAGGTCATGGTGTCTTTCTTTAAGTCAATTACTGCATAGTTGTCATAGGCCCAATCAATGCCAAGTAGTGCAGGGTAAGGTTCCTTATCCCCCAAGATTTCGATCACTTCAAAGTCAACTATGGTCTTCACTTCTACAACATCTATTTCCACACTCTCCAGTCTTCCTATTAGGAAAATACAATATTGGTTGGCCATTCTTAGCTGAATTGGGGAATATGTCAGCCTAGGTTTTCCTAAGGCTTCCCAAGTCTTCTTAGGAATAATGTTCACATCGGATCCTAGATCCAACATGACATCCTTAATCTCAAATTTGTCTAACTAGGCTACTAGTCTGAATTCTTTTCCAGTTTGTACTTTTCTTCTCTTCACTCTTTTAGTACTCTTCTTAGGAAGATTAGTCCTTATTCTTGCTTCTATGGGTCCCTCATTCCCTAAATTAGGTATAGTGCATTGCAAAAATTCTCTGTTAATTGGTTGTTCCCGAGAATGTCAAAGAATAATTGAAACCAAAGGTCGACTACATTTTGAGGTTGCTCAGGTTGTCTTAGCGTGAGTACAGGGTTTCTGGGTGCAAGGGGTGATGCAGGGACTTGCACAATTTTAGGGTAAGCAATAGGTTGTGGGGGTTTCTCTTACATCTCGGGGCTAGGGATATTTTGAAATACTTCTATGGCATATTTAAAGAACAAATTCTATTTTAGAGGGTCATACCTATCTTCTTTAGGTGTTGCTTTCTGGATCTGAGGTAAAGTGTTAGCATCATCTCCTATCTTTTCTCCTCCTCGAGTAACAATATTGATATTGGGTAATTTTCCTTTACTAACTCTCTTTATTTCTTAACTCATGAGGTTAGTTCCTCATTGATGTACACTATCTTCCCATTTTGCAATTATTTCTAGGTAGTCTTCGATTGTGTGCCCATTGGTTCTGTAGTGAGAGCACCATGGATGCCTCGAATGAGGACAATATCTTTCCATATGGCCTTGCTTGTCATAGTTATAACATATGCATGGCCCTCTTCCCCTAATTCTTCCTCCTCTGAAGTCTCCTCTGGCTCCACCTCCTCGACCTCTTCCCATTCTCTGAGGGTTTTCATTCACCCTGAATGTTGTTCGGTCCAACCTCTCTGCAAGTGCATCCAACGCTCTACATTGATTAGTAGTATGTGTGGTAGATGCACATAACTCATAGTGTACTGTATTTGGTACTGTCAAATATTTCTGCATAATGGGGCACTGTCTTGGCCCATGCCCATGGATTCAACAAATATCACAACACTCAACTGCTGTTGTTTCTTGGCTCCCTGGAAAAGCATGATATGGGGTGGGGTTATGGAATGGTAAGTTCACAAACACTTGTGAAAATCCTCCAGTGGGTCCTAGTGAGGGTCCCATCGGATTTTGAGGAGGTCCCATTCCCCTCATTCGTGGACATTCATTCACCAAATGTACTTCTGTATAACATCTGGTGCACCAGACCTGCGGTCATCGTGGTATAGGTATCGTCAGTTATTGAATCTTTTATGTGAGCACTGATATTTTCCCTTGTAGTTGCACCAAATTCACATCTTCTAGGGGTCTGGTCACTCTTAGGCTCCCAGGGTATCCCGCCATGGATTCAATCTTCATCGATTTCTCCAAGGCGTCTGTCAAAGTGGCCATCTGTTGTTGCGTTAGTGGAATCCAAGTCAGAGGTAGAAATCCCTGAATGTACCATTCCCTTTGATGTTACTCATGGATTTGATGTGTTAACCTTCCTATAACATCTTTGAACTTCTAACTGTATTCCCAGGCTGATTCACCTTCCCTTTGTTGGATCTCGTGCAACTTAGACAAATCTTGTTGTTCTGACTAAGTTAGTTTAAACTCCTCTATGAACCTTGTCCATACCTAGCCATGTGTGAATGCTTGAACTTGCAATCTAGACAATCCTGGCTCAATAATATTCATGTACCATTTGAGAGTGTGACCCCTCAAGTTAGTCTTGAACTCAACCAACTTATTCGCATCCAGAGTCCCTCTAGATCTCTAGATTGCTTCACACAAGAACCAATGTTGTTCAACATCTTCATCTCCCTTACCCAAAAATTCTGGGTACTAGGCAATCGAACCTCCCGCATGACCAACCATTGATGATATTGGTGATCTTATCAAAATGAAAACTAATGGTCCTGCTTACGATCTACCAGGGGATTCCAATATCCTCCCTGTACTTACACTTCTTGGTTGTGAATGACTAACTAATTGTACTGGAACAGAACTAGAATGAGAAGGTAGTGTCCAAATTACCACTTGTATAGAAGACACTTGGGGTATGGGCAATTTGGGGCTAGTGCCACTGGATTCGGGGTGGTTTTCTTTGATCTAAGGGGTCTCGTTTTCTTCCACTAGAGCGGTCTCTTCAACTGGATTCCTGATATTTCTTGCCATAAGCGCTGAATCTTCTCTTTCTTCTTCAAGATTCATGTCAACTTCCTCCTCTCTTATGTCTACACCTTCTCCTTCTTGTCCAACCTTCTGGGGACTTCTTTCTCTCTCCACTTCTCTCTCAGTTAATATTTGACTAACCAATATTTCCTGTCTTCTCATCTTCCGCAAATCTTCCATCTGCCTTTCCTCTAGTTTTCCTGGTCTGAATTCTTTCCAAAACTTCTCAAACTGTCTTGTTGATTTATTGATCTTGTCACGTCACCACTTCTAAACTATGGCGACTGTTTTCAAGGCTCGCTCATATCTTGAGTCCATTTCATGTTATTTCCCAACCCCACCCCCCTATTTACCAAAGAACGCTTCCCCTCTCTCAGGACATGAGTCTACCCCAACCTCGCCCTACCCCAAGAGAGGGTGTTTATGCTTCCATATTAGTCGGGGACATAGTCAACATCCCCTCGTCCATCAAGAAAAATTTAATCCACATGGGATTTCTCTCAACATTCTTCCCCTTGCATTTTTCTTGAAATTCGCCTTTCATCGTGAAAACGATTGGTGGTTCTCAACTGCAAACTCAATAATGTATCCTTCTAATGTGGTATTGACCTAGAAATCAATTGCTCATGTGACAGGACGATCCAACTGATGAAGTGCTACAATATTTTTTGTGTCCCAAGTACAGGTCCTCTTGACATGTTCTTGGAACTCTAGAGCTTCTTGGAGCCTATTTATCCAGTGGAAAATTTCTTTCGAGAACTTAACCTATAATATCTCGTACTGGTCACTCGATCTTTTTGAGTAAAAGACTGCCTCATGAGTATCTTCCATAGATTTTCCCCTCAACTCCGCTTCTTTCCATATGAATGTGTCATGGTTTCTTTCCCACCATTAGTCAATATTAGATATGCGAATCCACGGAAGCATCCTCCCTACAAGTTCCGTTTTAACGTAGGTCCTGACAACGAAACCATTTTGTTGGTGCAAGTTTGATCACACTAGGTTCCTTCTCAGGTTACCAACAAAAGGTACTGAGTAGTCTATAGCACTAGCATTTTCATCTCCTCCGAAGATAAGAAGTATCACCTGAAGCGAAAGGAAAAGACTTAGGAGGATTCAAAGAACCTTCAAGATTTATCATGATCTTGTGTAGAACGTCTAACTACCAAACATATCTGAACTCATGTGTGTAATAATTGAACCTACTTAGGTTGCGAGAAAGCATTTAATCATAGAAACATCATGTGGAACTCATTAACCATAAAGAAGTACTATAATGCATAAGTAAAACACAGAAATACACAACATATTTTGAACATTTAGATCCTTCTTCATAATATATACAGGTCTTTCTTCATTTACAAACTCAGAGATACATAGTAGCACTCTGTTATAGACTCCTGGCTCTAGACTCATGTAACAAAGCTCTAACTACCACAATGGTGTACATATTACATTACATACTCAGAACTATGACTTCTCAGCCACATGAAATAACTATGACATCAACCTAATAGTAAAGGAAAGATCGTACTAAACATAATCAAAATTCAACTGAACAACAACAACAACAACAACAAACAACAACCAACCCTTTTACAATCATAATAATCCCTATATATAAGCTAATTTATGTCTTTTGTCTTGGCTTGAACACTTTCTTGTTCTATTGTAACTTCTTTTTCTTTGCTGGCGTTGCACTGTCCTTTTCACAACTGATTTTTGTTGCTTCTCCTTGCTCTATTGTCCAGCTTCTTCTGAAGCTTGCACAACTCGTACTAGGCCAAAACTTGCGCAATTATTTCTCCAAAAAATGAAGTGACCAACAATCCATTTTGCTTACAAAAATCAAATTTCTGGCCAAACCTGGGATTCCGATCCTTCCATCTATGAGCCTCAACTTGACTTTTCCTCGTCCTATGATTCTAGTTGTTGAATCATCATCTAAGAAAACATTACCTCCATCATACCTTTCATATTCACAGAACCACTCCCTGTGGGGAGTCATATGAAATGATGCACCTGAGTCAACCAACCATGCCTCATAAGACAAGTACACATCCCCTCCTTCTTCCTTGGAGGTCTTTTCTTATATAGAAGGAGATTATTCAGATCCCTTATTTTTCTCAACTTTGGATCTACACTGCTTCTTGTAGTAACCTTATTTTCCACATCTCCAACATACCTTTACAAAATTTTCAGGAGATTTAGATCTACCCTTAGACTTAGATCTCCCACTTGAGAACTTAGATCTATTTCTTTCCTAGGAGCATCCTCTTGCAAATAATGCATCTTTTCTTTGTCCTTCCATATTATTTCATCTCATCTCCTCCAACAACAAGGACGAGACCACTTCATCAAACTTCAAGGAAGTTGTATTACTACCTATGGCCACAACCAAACTATCCCACAAGTCTGGTAAAGAACACAGTAAACTGATACATTTATCTTCATCTGAAATTTTAATCTCAACATATACTAACTGACTTACCACAGTATTGAAGGCATTCAAATGCTCTACCACCGAGTCTCCATCTCTCATCCTTAGGTTATACAACTTATTTCTAAGGAATAGTTTATTTACTAGGGACTTAGAATGATACAACTTCCCAACTTATCCCATAAATTCTTGGTTGTAGCTTCCTATGACACATTCAGTAATACTGAATATGAGAGACACAGTCGGATTGTGCTCTTTGCCTTCTGATCCAACTTTTTCCAGTCATCTACTAAAGTTCTTGTAGGTGCAGTACCTGGATCTACCAAGATCCAGTAATCTTTGTCCACCAATAGATCTTCCATCTTGAGCTTCCATAACTCAAAACTTTTCCCATTAAAATTCTCGATATCCATCTTCGAATTGCTTACCATTTATTTTCACCTAAAAAATCAATAGCATAGATCTCCCACTGTAACAAGGATTATCACAGTCCCAAGCCAAACCATTGACCACAAAGGCACCCCCCTGAAGCCAACAAAGATCTGATAACAAATGTAGATTTTAATCTTGTACAATATTTACTACAAACAGATTTTCAGTAAAAGAACATAAAATATACAATGGGAAATACAAACATTACACAGAGATTTTTCCCCTGGAAACCCAAACCGGGAAAAAAAACATATTCTATATTCATTCATCATGATACATTGTTTACAATAAAATATACATATAGGAGCCAGTGACATCCAAAACCATAACACAATGACCTGGATTAGTCAACAACCCTAATTCCTTAATCGGAAATAGAAAACCATCGACAAAAAACCATTTGCCGAAAAACCACCTAAATTTGTGACATGTTTCCCAAGGTAGATTTTTTTTTCTCGGGGGCGCTACCCCTGAACCCTCGTGCAAGGGGATATTGCCACCATGCACCCCTCCTCAAGACCCCCTATATGCTTGGTGCAACACAAACATTTCTTATCGCTCAAAGGAGTCGTTGGTGGCCAAAGTGAAAGCCTCTGAATCAGATGCAGGTTCTGACTCTGAGTCAGAACCAGAAAGGGGAAGATAGATCATTGACACGGAACTCAGTGCCACCGTTTCTACCACCAAGCTCCAACCTGGTGAACCAGACGATCCAGAATATGGCGAGTGCCTCTTCCATTCATAGATGTGGGTAAAAGGCACCCCATTGCACTTCATCGTTGATAGCGGTAGCTAGAAGAACCTCATCTCAGTAGAGGTCATCAAGCAACTGGCCTTGCCGACAATGCCGCACCCAAAACCCTACACCATTGGATGGCTCAACCAAGGAAACTATCTCTATGTCAGCCAATAGTGTTGATTGTCATATGATATCAAGCCCTTCAAAGACGAGGTATTATGTGATGTTGCTCCTATCGAATTTTGTAATGTTATTTTGGGCCAACCTTATTTATGGAAATGTCATGCTGTATATGAGTCTAGTCCTTGTAGTGTTATCATTACTTTAAACAAGAAGTTGTATGGGATACCCGAGGTAGTAACTCCAAGTGTTATTTCCTTGATCTCTGCTAAGCAATGAAGGAAGGTCATCTCTCAGACCAGGAAATTTGTCTTCTTCGTGATTCGCTCTCAGAGTGAGTGAAAGATCACAGCCACATCCAGGGCCTCCATAGACAATATATCCACATAGAAGAAGCAAGTGGATAAGGTCATGGAAGAATAATCATATATCTTCTTCTCTCCTACCGGGGTACCTATGCACTTCCAGGTCAAGCATCCCATCGATCTGATCCCAGGCGCACCGCTACCCAATGGGTCAGTCTACCACCACTCTCTATTGGAAAATGAGGAGATCAAGAGGCAGATCCAAGAACTAATCCACAAGGGGCACATATGTCCCAGCTCATCACCTTGTGGGATCCCAATCGTGCTGGTGCAGAAGAAAGACGGGACTTGGCAACTCTGGATTGATTACCAGGCTCTGAATAAAATCATAGTCTGAAATTGGTATCTGATTCCCTGAATCGACGACCTCCTTTTTCATCTCACGGGGGAAAAATACTTCAGTAATATTGATATGAAGTCTGGATACCACCAGGTCCCAATAGAATAGATAGATGTATGGAATACCACCTTAAAGTCAAAATAAGGTATTTTTGAATGGTTGGTCATGCCCTTTGGTTTGACAAATGCTCCAACAACTTTTATGAGGATGATGGACGATATCCTACAACCTTTCACAAATAATTTTGTAGTGGTGTATCTGGATGACATACTCACCTACAAAAATACTTGGGCAGAACACTTGTAGCATATTCAACAGGTTTTTCACACCCTGTGGCAGCAAAAACTATATGAAAACTTGGAAAAATGCTCCTTCAGCATGGACAGGGTCCATTACTTAGGCTACATCATTGATCAACATGGTTTGCATGTGGATCCAACCAATATCCAGGTCATCCGTGACTAGCCGTCCCCAACCACACACAATGAACTTCAAAGCTTCTTGGGCCTTGCCAATTTATATCACAGGTTAGTGTTGGGATTCTCTCATATCGTATGGGCCCTCAACCAAGTAATCAGGGGTGGAGGTAAGGCAAAATTTGTGTGGGCCTTGTCCCAACAACAAGACCTCTATGACTTGAAGAAGCGTTTGTTCTCATCCCTAATACTTTCACTACCGGACCTGTAACATCCCTTTGAGATCGAGATAGATGCTTTCGACTATGTTGTGGGTGCCATTCTCACTCAACACGACCACCCCATGGCATATCATAGTGAGACACTGTCAGATGTTTTCTTTAAGTACCCTACTTACGAAAAATAAATGTACTCCATTGTGAAAGCCTGCTGCCATTGGAGACATTATATTCTTGGGAAGGAGACAGTCATCCACATTGATCACAAGCCACTACAGTTCATACAAACCCAACAGTTTCACATACTTACAATAGTTTCACCTCAAAATCAAGTATAAAACATGAAGTACCAACTAAGTTGCTGATTACCTCAGCTAACTTCTAGTGGCGACACTCACCACGGTGCTAGACTCTTGCGACCACGAGACCTTTGGATGGCCCCACCTCTACGAGACAGACCCTGACTTCTCCACCACCTACCAAATGTTGGGCTCCAAATCAGTGGTCGCCAATTTCCATCTTCAAGATGAGTTGTTGTGTTGTATGGGCCATCTCTGCATTCCATCAAGAGAGCACGCAAAGCTAATTTGGGAAGTTCACAACAACCAGGTGGCATGATACTTTGGTGTCGAAAAGACAGTGACAATGTTGTAGAAACATTTATACTGGTCGACAAGTATATCAGGTCCTGCACCACATGCGCTATTGCCAAATTGACCACTAATAAATAGGGCCTGTACACCCCTCTGCCTACTCCTTACAGGCCGTGGAAATCCATCTCAATGGACTACATGTCGGGCCTCTCATCCACCAAGAGGGGAAATGACTGTGTTTTTGTGGTTGTTGATCCCTTTTCCAAGGTGGTGATTCTATCCACCTGTAAGAAGAACATTAGAGAATAAGAGACTGCCAAGTTCTTCTTTGAACGAGTATGGGTACATTTTGGGATCCCACAAACCATTATCTCAGACCGTGGCATTCGATTCCTCGACACATTCTGGTCGAGCCTCTAGTCATTGCTGGATACCAAGCTCACCAAATCCACTTCCTTCCACCCCCAGACAGATGGACAAACTGAGGTCATCAATTGGATGATCGTACATATCCTGTGCATGTAAAATTCAAAACACCCCTTCATAGCTACAACTGTGCCCTGCATAGCTCAAATGGCCATAACCTCTTTCAGGTGGGGTTGAGATTCCAACCATTGGGCCCCATGGATGTTACACTACCCCTAGTGACCACCTTGGCCGACTTGTCCCCTGCTCCACCAGAAGCTGAAAAATCCACCCGGTTCATTGAGAGGATCCAACACATCCTCCAACAGGTTCAAGATATTCTAAAAAAGTCTAATGCTAAGTACAAGCAACACCATGATCAACATTGGGTGCCACATAAGTTTCAGGTGGGAAAGAAATTTTGGTTGCACTTGCAGAAAGAACGCCTTACAGGGCCCCATCAGAAGCTTCTCCCACTCCATTATGGGCCATACACCATCACCAAGGTTGTGGGTGACAATGATTTTGAGCTGAACATTCCCTTTTTCCTTGTTCTGCACCCAGTCTTCAACGTGGCTCTCCTTCGACCATATTTCCCACCATTATTGGACACCTCAAAGATAGCAGAGTAGTTGAAACCAACAAAGCTCAACCCTGAATACATGAAAAAGGAATCCAGTGATAAGATTTTGGACACATAGATCAAGGGCACTCGATAGAAAATGATCCAGCTTTATCGAGTCGTCAAAGCAAGGCAACTCCTACACCAAGGCAAGTGGCTCACCCAGGGCCAAATTCAACAGAAATTTCCTCATATGATGAGGGAACTCAATGCAATGGAGACCATTTCTTCCTAAGGATGGAGGATTGATCCAGGTGGATATCGGCTGCCACCCACCATTTCCAACTCGCTCAAAATAGTTTTCTCACAATTTTGGAAATTTACTATTTTTAGTAGTTTTTAACTTATGGGGCCATTTTGAGGGCCTAAATGAAGGTTTTTAGGGATCGAGCTTCTTAATTCTACACAAAGGCTCTGATTGATCCCCCAAAATGAACCTCCTTGATGATAACTTTCAAATGGGCTATCGTGCGCCTAAAACAAAGATCGTATGCAAACTTTACGACCCCGGGAAGTTGATGTACTAACTTACCCAAAGGGGGCCCACATGTCTTTTGGAGCTTCATCTCCTAGGGTTATGTTTTTGAATACCTAGGGTTTTTAACATTGTTGTTTATTGTAAAAATGCCTTTAGAACCTCATTGTAATCATCTTCTTACGAATGAGCTCAATTGTCACATCTCTTCTTAGAGATAAGACACCACCATTCTGACAAGCTTGTTTTCTGCTGCATTTTACAGTTTCATCTTATTTCCTTATTGAATAGAAAACCAATTTTATTGTATCTCTGTTATTCTGTGTTAAGCGTCTATTAATAATCTGTATTCATTTCGTTCTGCTCATAAAATCTGGATCATTCCTTTTTCGTATAACCTTTACAAGTCTGAAAAAGTGACAAAAGTTTACTCGGTTACATTCTCAGGTATTTACGAGCATGAGAAATAACAAAGACTAAGCCCATGATTTTTTTCATTTTTACGCAAGATTAAAACAAAAAAAAAAACTATTCTTGGGATAGATTTTATTTTTACACAAGCTTAAAACTAAACAAAACTATGCTTGGACCTAGTTTCATTTTTACACAAGCTTGAACTAGAGGAAACTATGCTTGAGGTAGGTGGTTTCATTTTTACACAAGCTTGAACCAGAGAAAACTATGCTTGAGGTAGGTGGTTTTATTTTTACACAAGCTTGAACCAGAGAAAACTATGCTTGAGGTAGGTTTCATTTTTACACAAGCTTAAAACTAGAAAAACTATGCTTGTGACTTCCCAACGCATAATCCAGGGATGGTTGGTACTTTCCCCCTAGCTTAAGAAGCTAGTGACTTAACTTCAAAATGAAGTCCATAGGCTGTAAGAATTGCCCCTCAAGATTCGTTTCATCCAATAACACAGGCAGATGAAATGAAGCTTCAAATACTATACGTAACACAGTACTTGACTCAATTGAAGAGGGGGGAAACCTATTTCATTTTTTAATGAGCTTGCCACAAAGAAGAAAAATTATGCTCGAGAATCCAGGTTCAACCCCCAGACCCCTGTTTCAGTTTTTAACGAGATTGACACAATAACATGAACTATGTTAAGAAGGGTTGTTTTATTTTTTAACGAGCTTGAAACAGGAAAAGAACTATGCGCGTAACCTCCATTTCATTTTTAACGAGGTTTCCATAGAGATGCGAAAACTATCCTCATAAAGTCTGTTTCATTTTTTAACGAGGTTTCCATAGAGATGCAAAAATATCCTCGTGGTTGGTTTCATTTTTTAATGAGCTTGAAATCCGAAAACCATGCTCAAAACTCCTATTTTATATCATGGCTTCCAAGAGGACAATTCTCTGGAAGGACACTATGTCAAGGGACAAAACTCGGTCATGGCTTCCAAGAGATCTTCACTTGATGAAATAAACACACTCTAGAAGGAACACATGTCGAGGGTCGCGATAGGGGTAAGGAGGTCAGGATATAATAGCCTTATCGAATATATCACCATGTCAACTACCGGATCTAAGTTATAAGAGACTGAGCTTACAGTGGGGGGCTCATTTTGATGGGTAGCTGAAGGCATGGGAGATAACAACACATAATTGACATGTGGTGGGGGATATACCATCTACATATAAGAACCATTTAGGGAGGTCATTGATTTGATGGTCAAGTCAGGGCCAACAAATGAAAGTTGATCAATAGTCACAATTCTTCCTTCATGAGGAAAATATATCACACAAAAAAGAGTGGACATGATAACTTTCATGGCATAGAAATAATCTCTCCCAAGGAGTAAATCAAAATCCAAGGGGTCTTGGACTACCATAACATCAATAAAGACAATTTTCCCTCCTAAAGTTACAGAAAACTAAGGAATAACCCCTAAAGGGTGATTGGTTCTTGTGTTAAAATATAACAGATTCTAGGTAACCAGCACAAGCTAAGGACAACCCAAAGCTTTCCAAGAAATAGAAGACAAAATACCAATGGATGCACCTTCATCTATCAACATCTGAGGAACGTCTCGACCAAAAAACTGTACTATAATCTTGAAAGGAATGTGAGAGGGAAGATGAGTTCCAGTTAGCGCACCCCAATTAAAAGGGATGGTCTCATTACTTGGAGTAGGTTCCATAGGATAAGGAGGAATTCCCCCCAGCACGGTAGATTTTGTATCAACGAGAAAAATGTGGGCAATATTGCTTTTACTCTCTAGTGGGAGAGTAGGATTGACCGATGATGGGATCAGATCGAACACTTGGGTTTCATTATCCAAGGGAAGAATGGGGTTAATGGATGGAAACATATCAACTTCTTTTTCAACTGGCTCAACTAAGGACATGACTAGGCTGACTTCCTGATCAACTAGACTGATCGACGAAGGGATTAGATTGACCATCTCATCAAATAAATGTGGGTTTATAGAATGCCTATGGTAAGCAGCTGGAAGTTGAGGCTGGGAAATAGTCATGTCTTCTAGTAATTTCGAGTCTTCATCCATACGAGAGAAAATGTGAGTTTGATGACTCCCTCCGCATAACGTACACATGAACTTGACTCTAGTTTTCTTCTTTCCAACGATATCTTGACTAGTTGACGGGAGGTCATCAACATGTTCTTCAGAGGCTGACGACATGGGATGGTGATGGTGTGTATACCATGCTTCTATAACCTTGGATAGACCAGGATAATCCTTAAGAAGATGGATACCATTAAAAAGCCTGCAAGGGTACTTGGGATTATAGGTTGTTTAGGTGATCTTGGCATCATCAACACTCCCAGCACGATTATCAGTAACTAGTTGTTTTCCAACATGTATGGAAGTGGTTGGAATTTTTGAACCTTGCTTATTTTTTGTCTTCTTAATCTTCCTTTTCTTCTTCTTCTTATCCACCGGGTTACTAGATTTAGAGATTTCACCTAGCGAAGAAGATGAAACGGAAGAAGACCTTGCAAGTAAAGAAGGTGAAGAAGATCTTACTAGTGAAGACGTTGAAGGATCAACATGAGGTTTATGTTCTTGGGGGTAAGTGATTACAACCGAAGCACTTGCTACATTTGGGATTACCGGAGTGTAAAACAACCATACCAGTAACCCAATTGTGAGACCTGGAAGGCTCAAAGTAGTGATGTAAGTAGGACCAACGTTTCCCTAAGAAGGAAAAACAAAAGGTTCCCCTGGAGAAGGGGTTGCTTCATTGGTCATTTCAAGAACTGGTGCCATTAAACATAGATCCAACCTAGAGTCTGCTAGGAAAAAAAAACAACACACGCTAAAAATATAGGAAGTAAGCAAACAAACAAAACCTTCTCACAATGAATGCACTAGTTGGCGATGAAATCCAACATCGTGGGAACAATGTAATAAGGGGATGAGATAGAGAGGGTGGAAAAGTTATGTTGACAACCTACTTAACAGACTTATTCCTTGGTGCAAGCTTCCACACAATAAACATGGATTTACCCTCCAAGGAGCTCGAGTGAGTTTGGCCAATGTCGATTCCAGGTACAATGAAGACTTTCCTCTTCATCGTCACCTTGTGTATTAACCCTAAAGAAAGGCCACTAAGGTTACCAAATACAACAATGATGCCTGGGGAAACTATCGAAAATATGATATACATGGAAGGGTAGGGTAACTGAGCCTGAAATCGACTTGTGAAGGCTTGCACAGGGTTGTTTTCTCAAGTGACCCCCAATAATACATGTAACCACTACACCAAGACCAACAAAGCAGGGTTAGTAACTCTTCTGGCATTAATACGACCTCATGATTGACCCTTGTGTGAGAAGGGCTTCCCAAGACAAATTTTTTGATGAATGCAACTATGTGAGAAATTCTCTAAACCTTACAAACCTCTGAAGTGTGGATCATTGCATCTATGTAAGTCTTTCTCTCAGCTTACAAACTTGAGAGAAATACCCTAAGAAGGGTACATGGTTCCTGCCTGAGACAAATCTAGGAACGTAGAGATTACCTCCTCCATTCAGAGAGTTGAGAATAACTCCAGATGATTATCCAGTAGGAAAGGTGATCTGTTGAGTTAGATGTGCCTATGGCTGAGCACAAGGTAAACGTGTGAAATCCCAAAGTGTTGGGTGCATCGTCATGTGAACATAAATGAGTATGATGTATTAGCCTCCTCTGAGAAGCAGAGTTGATGAGAACACTCCATATGATTCTCCCATGTGAGGTAGTGATAAAGAAGATCTGTAGAGTGGACGTGCCTGTGGACGAGCACAGATGAACGAGATATGACATCCCTATGGATGTGCCCCTAGTGGATGAGCACTAGTGGGTGTATCGTATCCTTTTCTATATATTGTTCAAGATTCATACCTTCCTGTAACCCTAAATGTGATGTAAAGGGTACATGTCGGACCTACCTCAACGTGATTAATAATAAATGTAAAAGATAATTAATCTAGATAATATTAATTATAATAATAATAATTATAATATGACTTAGAGAGGTCGGCCCTATTGAACCAATATACACTTTAGTTGATAGTACAAGTCTAATATAAGTAAAGGTAAATTCCCCATTGTGAAAACATATCTTTCTTTTGAGTTTGGAAATTTCAGCAAGTACATCTACTTGGGAAAATGTGCACACCTCTCTTGGGTGCTATTCTTCTAGAGTTTGAGCACCCTCTTGTGTGTTAGGTCTTTCTTGGTGGTGAAGGTATTTCTCTTGAAGAGTATAGAAAAGGATTTGGTTGGGTTTTCTTCCCTTGTTGAGAAGGGTTTCCCAAGATACTTCTTGTGTTCTTGTGCATGGTGCTTCTTCTTGTGATCTTGGTTGCTGCAAAATTATTATCTATGGTTAAGTTAAATGATAAAATGGAATGAAATTCATGATTAACACAGGTTATGGAAAAATCAACATGGTATCAGAGCATAGGCATTGAAGAACCCATTGCACAAGCATCTACCAGTCTCCTCTGTTTTGTGCAGAACCGTACGACCCTCCTAGGGTTTCCAGAAAATCCATATGACCTTCCTTTATGAGGTTTTTCATCCCTTAAACACTTGAAATTTGGGGTTAATTTTGGCATAGGATATTATTTCCTCCTCCAGTGCATATCCATAGACTCTCAGAGTGACATTCCGAGCATTTTGAAATTTTGGCCTTGGGGTTTCTAGGGTTTCGCCAATTTCTGTAGAAATTTCAGAATTAGGGTTTCTGCAAACTCATTGAAGAAGCTCTTCAGCTCACCAATGTTATCCTATCGTTCAAAGGATTATTGTTGGTAGTCATAAGTCCAATAAAACCTTAAAGTGCTAGCCTAGCCTAGCCATTAGGTTTTCTATCCTAGTTGACAAAGGGTTGTGAAGAATCTAAAATTATGATGAACATAGACTATGATGGAAGATAAGCTTGATGAATCAAGCAACTTCAAATTTCTTGAAAGACAAGACTTCAGAGGAAGACTTATTGTGGGTAATACAAAAGCGTTTACCAAAGGAAGCTATCAATGAATGGAAGAAAGATAATGTTAGGACAAGGAATCCAATCACCTACTCAAGCCTTTACATTGAAGGGCCAACTTCAAAATAACAAAGATGAAAAAATGTGACACCATGAATATCTTCTTCAGAAAGACCTCAGAGGATAGAGATCAACTAAGAGCCATCAGGGAAATCATATCAACATCCTTAGGTATGCACTTGTATATATTATTTGTATCATCATCATGAGGGAAATTGCAGAAGGAAGGAAAGTTTTTTGAAGTCATGGATCCAGAGGGATCTCAGTGCATTAAAGGAACAACATACTCAAATTAAAGACTCTAGTTTTGATTGTTGTAACTGTCATTCCTCTAACCTATATTTCTATATTTTTTCTAGATTACAAGTAGGTGTTGTATTTGTGACAACATTCCTTAAAATTGTTTTGATTCTAGAGATGTACTCATTATTCTCCTTTAGGAGATATTCTTGTGTTGGTTCTTTTTGTTTTCTTATTCCAGATAGGTTCACAAGTAAAGGAAGATGTTTATCCTTCAAAGGGAGCCAATTGACTCAAAAAGAGTCAAAACTACTTGAGAAAGAGGAAGAATAGAACCATCATTGAGGAAACCAATGCAATAATGTATTATCAGAATACTTCTATGATTCTATGGGCAGAAGAATGCATGACATAGTATATGTTCAGAACAAGAGTCTTCACCAAACTTTGAAAAGCACCATTCTTGAAGAAGCCTCCACCAGAGTGAAGCTTGAGATTGAACACTTCAGGATATTTGGGTGCCCAGTGTATTTTCATGTACCCAAAGAGAAGAAGTCCAAGCTAGATCCTTTAGAAAGAAAGGATACCGTGAATATTCAAAGACATTCCAGATCGACAACCCTAGTCAGAGACAGATTGAGATAAGAAAAAATATTGTCCTTGAAGAAGAGATAGTCTTTCAAAGACCTAGAGAATCTCATATGGAGATTGACAATGAGACAATACCTTCTCCCCCTTCAACAGTCTAGAGGGAGACATAAATTATTCCAGTTGATCCAGTTTCTCCAGTTGATATGTTCATAGATATTGCAGTAGGGAATAAAAATCCTACCTATACTCACTCTGCAAGAGGAAGAGAAACATACAAGCCTCTCAAGACACATCCTGAGAAAGCGAAAGAGATTTTCAAGCTATCCTTCAGTCATGAGCCACTTCATTGATGTTGAGCCTCCTTGTCTTAGAGAAGAAACAAGAGAACATGTATTGAAAGATGCCATAATAGAAGAATACTAATATATCTTAAAGAATGATGTATAAGATATTATTCAGGGACTAGAAGGGAAGTATGTGGTAACTTCCAAGTAGATCTGTAAGATCAAGCATGCAGCTGATGGAAGTCTCAAGAAATACAAAATGAGATCTATAGCCATAGGTTTCTCATAAACAGAGGGAGTTGTCTATGATGAGACACTTGACCCAGTGAACCTGATTCACTTCCATCCATACTACCATCCATGAGTTGGAAACTATATTAGATAGATAAATTCTTGATGAGTTTGGATTTCAGCAAGAGTGTTGCTGATCCAAACCTATATCATTACAGTGTTGGTGACAAGAGCATGATCCTGATGACTTATTCAGAAAGTGTTTTTGTTGGATAAAAGTAATACTTGACTTCTGAATTTGAGATGAAGAATATGAGTATGATGCACTACTTCTTGGGATAAGAAGTATGATAGAAGACCGATAAGATTTTCCCGAGTCAAGGAAAATATATAGTGAAAATATTAAAGAAGTTCATTATGACAGAATGAAAAATCCACCGTGATGTATTTAAAGAAGAATATTGATGATGATTTAGATGAGACTGATCCAAAACTGATTGGATCACTAATATATCTGGTTAACACCAAACTTGATTCATGCCATGCAGTGAATGTACCGAGTCATTTCATGAGTCAACCGAGGAAGACTGACTAGACAACAACAAAACATGTATTGAGATATATACGAGGCACAGTTGGATATGGCCTGATATATGCCTCCAGTATGAACTTGAGTTTGCAGGATATGCCAATTCAGATTGAGCAGAAATTATAGTGAACCGGAAAAGAACATCCAGCTAATGTTCTATCGTGAAGTTTTCCATGGTTTTCTAATGCAGCAGGAAACAAAACTCTGTAGCCTAGAGTACCACATAGGCAGAGTATATAGGATCGAGTGTGCGAAGCAATGTGGCTACACAATATTCTGACATATTTACTTGACCATGATATGGATCCTATGATGATAACCAAGAGCCATGAGTAAACCTCCTTGAGAACCCAGTGTTTCCTGATGGATTGAAATACGATAAGATGAAATATCCTTATTTCAGAGATATGATGTAGAGGAAAATCGTACAGATGAAATACCTTCCTACACATGAACATATTTCAGATATCTTCACCAAATTAACTTCGTGAAGAATGGCTCCCTAGTTGAGAGGGAGTGTCGATAACTCTAGCCAAGACAAAATTCAAAATACATCCGTATGAGACTTGGCATGATGAAGAATGCCTCCCTAGCTGAGATGGAGTGTTGATGAATGCAGCTATGTGAGACATTCTCCATCTTACAAATATGTGAGGTGTGTGTTGGAACAACCCCCTCTTTCTAAAATTTTCAAGACTAAAGATTAGCTATGGAGCCACCTCTTAACAATGATATTTATTTAAGAGACTTGTTTTGGTCTCTCAGAAATCGACAGTTCGCGATGTATAAAGAGCTATTTTCCCAACCTACTTAAATCCCCGAGTTTCGAAACCCCGAGAACTCGTTTTAAACGTGCTTAAGTGCAAGCTAAAAGTGTTTAACTTTTAATAAGGCCCATCGCAATTTCACGATTTGGGTTTCCCTACGACAAAGTGTTATCGAATTCTCGCCCCTCGTAATCCCGACTCCCGAATTCACGAAGTTTAGAAATTTATTCCCAAATCACGATTAATTAAAAGTTTTAAACAAAGGATTATCACTTAAGCTAATCATGTCGCAAGTTCATGATTCAGAGTTTACTTATGCCATGACTTCTGGGGATATGATACTTGTAACCCCGATACCCGAGGTCATGAGATCCTTTTTTAATATTGATAAATTAAAAACCAAAGGTAATTAGTGTTAATCCACCAAATCACATTTTCACGATCTCTGGGGTTCATGGTCCAAAATTGAGGGTAGAAATATTCCAAAGTTGCGAACGCCGAAAAAGGCAATTAAGAACTAAAAACACTTAATAAATGGACTAAGCCGGATTAACTAACTTCTTAATCAACTTTTATGTCGATACAGCCTACGAACAAAGATTTAAACGTCTCTACGTTGATCTTTTGTCACACCATCAAAACATTTATGACATTTATAAGAAGGTCCTGTGAAGTGATTGATACTAAGATTTGATTTTATCTCTAAAATGTTTCCTTTAATGATTTGAACTTTCTGTCAACGAAAAATCGTATAGGATTTAAGTGCTCAAAACGAAAGGATTACCGTCATTCGTTTGAAATTATTTCTAGTTTGTTGCAGAGCCATTTTTCCAAAGTAACCCCTATTTGTATTTTCTCTTTTTGTGACAGGAGGCTAAATTACAGGGTTCTATATTATGGCTCCGAGGAAAACTCCCAAGACTACTGGTGAGAGTTCAGGTCAAGGTTTAGATATTATCTTCGATACTTCACCCAGGAGCATCAATACTGTCAAAACATGGACACAAGTCTTTGACGTATTGCAACGCAAGCTGATCAATTGTTCAGACGATTTCAGAAGTAAAGAAAAAGAGGACATATCCATAAAATATAAAGTTGTCACTCAATCTAAGATACACAAGATCGCAACAAGGCCACGTCTCCTCTCATATTGTGATATGATAAAATGGGCGCTGGACCATGTAGACATCCCAACCATGACAATTTTCAATGAGCAGAAGGTGGCGGTTGGGACTTTCAGGCCAGAACATATACGGGAAATGTACAAATTGTCTACCACATCGAGATTCAAACACACCGCCAAATTCTTAGAAGTCTTCAAAATGAAAGAATGTGAGTAGTATGGGAAAATCCTATCCGACCTTATTAAATATTGGCATTCGCACCTCACGAAATTCAGGGCCGACTCCAATGGAATCTATTCGATCTCAGTTTTGGAGCCACAATTCATGTATGTAGAAATGATGGTCTGTAGGCTGTATGGGAAGGAGGATACCGCTCACTTCTTCCTCCCATGGGTGCCACTGATTCACACAGTGGCTGAGGGTTTCACTTTCGATTGGGTCAAGTTTTTGTTTGATAGTTTGGCTAGCCAGATCACAGAATACCGAGAGAAAAAGGCAAGTGGGAGAACGTCCTCGTTTTTTATGTTGGCTTACATAATGGATGTTATGTGCTTCTTGACGCCTTTCCCATTAATGAGATGGATTTGGAATACAACCAATGAACAACCTATTCATGAATACCATTCGAATCTTTAGGAGGATAAAGCCAAGGATTTTGTATACAAGATTTTCAATTGGGTAGTGGTGGCCATGCTTATTTCTATCTTCGGCCAACCACCCCCCCGGATTTTGGATAAAGCCGTGAAAGATTTAAGCCACGTAGCAGACTGGTATATTGAAAGGGAATTTTCATATATTAGGGTTTTTGGTTGCTCTGTTCCACCATATTCCCTACCTCTGTTTTTACCAGATAAGTTGGTGTGTCACAAGGTTGCCAGGAAAATGGTGCTCGGTGGGATAAGCACAGAAGTCAAGGGAGTTCAGAAGAAGGTATGGCCACCTTTTCCCATACACATTGGCACCTATTATTTATTATATTTTGGCCATGCTAAGGCAGAGGCCGCAACCCTGAGCGAGATGAGACTAGTGGGCATCGAGTTTAAGAAGCATGACCTGCATAAGATTGTGGTCAACCACCTGGAAAGTAGCGCCCTGAAAATATATGAGCACGAAGTCTCCCCCCATGATGAAGTTTTTCGAAGGTTAAAAACTTGCTTAGAAGTTCTAAACTGGGTTTGAGCCCTCCAGTCCAGAGACATGTTCGATTTTTATAAGTTCCAGGAGCACCAGAGGAGCGGGCTCCCCAAAGTTTTGCAAGGTACAATCTCAAAACCATTGAGGTATCAAAAAGCAAAAGCTGAGGGCCCGACAAGCATAGGCTCAGATGCACAGGAAGCTCAAGGGAACACAAAGAAAACTAAGGTCCTCAAACAAGAATCCGAAGGCCCAAGCCATGAAGAAAGATCCTCAGGGGCAGATAATCTGGACAGACAGACTGAGGTTAGAGTCGAGAAGCATGGAAAGTAGGTAGGAGACCCATTTTTTCTCACATCGAATAAATCAGGTATCGATGCTGGTGCAAAGAATATATCTTCAGAAATTGGCAGTCCCATCCTGTCTATCAAACCCCTACAATTTTCCATAGGGGACCCTGATGCTGGAGCGATATCTATAGAATACTTGATGCCTATCACCACCGAAGAGTTCCCCCCTAGTGAGTGTTTGTTTAGCAAGAAAAGGAGGGCCATAGTGAAATAGGAAATGCATCACCAGGTAGGCATAGTGGCCAAAAAAATCAAAATATTGGTAGACGACAAAGATTTAGAAGAAGAAGAGTTCAATGATGAGATAGCAGGAATGTTGGGGGCCTATGCCACCGCAAACCAATACTCAGTTGGGACCCTAAGGAGCCGATTGAAACACTAGGATCGGTTGATCAACGAGTTGCAGAGTCATCTATCAGAATCAGAGACGAATGCCCGAAATGAGGCATATAAGGAGCTTGAGCAAGACAGAGAGGTTGACCGACAGGAAATTGAGAAACTCAAGACTAATCTTGAGAAAATGCAGCATTCAGTTGAAGAGATCCAAATGCAGGCTAAGCGACAAGAGGAATTGATAGACTAGCTGCAGACTGAGTTGGGTCTCGCCGAAAGCCAGGTCATAAACATGATGATATTCCAAACCCAGGTCACGGAGATCCAAAGGAGAATAGAAACGAATCAATAGAGTTTTCTTTCCAAAACAGAAATCATCCAGGATCATGTTCAACTAGTAGACCAAGCCCTAGACCAAGTCACTTTAAGAGAAGGGGAAGCTTGGGTAGCCCGAAGTACATTCCAAGAAGCTGTCACATCCGCAACAAAGGAAGAGGTAGCCATCGCTTCCAGATTGTCCATTAAAGAACAGACCGGGGGGAATATTCTGTTGATGGCCTAGGAACATTATATATCCAAAAACAGGAAACGGGCCAAAGAGGCGAGGGATTCTTGTGAAGGAATATTTGGTTCAATAAACAAAAATTTGTTAGAGCTCGATAGAGAAGCTAGCACTGGAATGTTAGGGAAAATCAACATAGCTAAGCATCTGTTAGATATTAAAGAAAGTATGGAAAGGGATCAAGTCGAGCTCTCTCAAGTAAGTCAGGTCGACATTGCTCAGATTGACAAATGGATAATTAAGCCAAATTTACTATTGCTATCCATCATGACAGAATATCGACAGGTGGGAGGGAGGATCCTGCAACTGGACAATAAGCGTTACTTATTTGAGGAAAATGACCAAGTCGAGCCCTCCAAGTCTATCGCCCAGCTGGTAGAGAGATGTCTTAAATGTATCGAGCATGGGAAAGGAAAAGCTTCAGGAAGCAAATAATGTAATTACACGTATTTTGAAAGTTTTGGATGCCAGGCAATAGGGAGAGGTGAAAGGCCTGTAGAAAAAGATAGGGACAACAAGTGAAGCGTTCTACATTCTTAGCTCGTAACTCCCGTTCTTTGACTAATTGAATTGTAACGCCACATGTTGGTATAAATACATCTTTGATTATGTAAGAAAGGGATTTTTTATTTTGGCAGATTGTAATAGAGAAATTTTCCTTTGCCAGGATTAATACAAAGCGAATTGAAGACTCCATATTTTGTCAAGATTGAGTTATGTGCTTTCCTCTGTTATTTCATACTTCATGTCATTTTTATATATATCATTGATGAATTCTTTAACTACAATTTAGTACAACCTCTACTGTGGCTATCATGTTTTAGTTATCTAATTATTTACAGATTTTCCTCTGTATCGGCTATTAGCAGGTACAAGACCTGTGGATTACTTAGATCTCTATATTTTATGCTTCATTAAAGTGTTTCTTTTCTTTTTCTTCTTCTGTTACAGTGTGAGATTCCTATGGAATTGATGCCTCACATTGTATGATAAATATATGTTTTCTTTCGTTTCATACTTGGTTTCAAATTTAAACTCAGTTACGGAAAACGACCTTCGATTTTGTTAAACTATTAATTTGTTTCACGGTATTTTTTCTCATATAATCTAAAATTGAATCAACAACTTAAAAGCGACAATCTCTTAAATTTTTGTTCCTTAAATGACTTCCCCTGTTGCAAGGTAACCTGACGTAGATCCTGACCTCTCAGACCAAACCAGCATCACCTGAAACCTCTTTGATACTATCCTAAGAACTGCAACCATCCGGGTCGAACTCGAGCCCTCGTGGGTAGCAATTGAACGAAACATCACCATTCAAGAACAAGTGGAAGTTAGACATAGACAACTTAGAAATCAACCATAGTTTCTCTTCCAGTTGTTTTTTCCTTTCCATACCTTTTACCCTCTTCTGGATTCCTAGACTCTATACTTCGTAGCCTTAAGTACAAACTCTGGAACAACATCTTTCTAGGGCCGTTGCCGGGGAATGAAGAATCGTAGTCACTTTCCCCTGAGAGAACGACATTTCCAGGTTTCATTTTTTGATAGTGAACAAAGAGAGAACACCTTGCTAAGGCTAAACCTTTATCTTTCACTTGGTGACTCCACTTTTAAGTAAGCTGGCATCCGTTCGAAGGAAGAACAGACAAAACCCAGATGCTAAACAGACTGTGCCAGTTTCTGATCCCGAAAAAATACTAAATCCAAGGGGTCTTTTCAAACAAACCACTGTTGTTTACCAACCCAAGTCTACCTAGTCCAAATATAAGACCCCTCTTGAACCTTTATCCTTGTGAGAAATTTCTCTCAGAAAAACATCGTACAATACTGTCGAAGAGGAGGCCTTAAACTCTGAGTTAATCCTACCCAATATTAAGACCGAAACCTCTTCGACTACCTCTTATGCTAGTTGGGGTGAGACGTCTGCCATAAATATCATCCCTATTAATATCCCATCGACTCTCGATATAAAATTCTCTGTCACTCAAGGCCTTGAAGAAGGTACCACACACTTGGATTCAACATCGGTGGGTTCTCCCATTTACCTATCCTCCAAATCAAAGGAACTGAGTCACCGTATACCCTTTCCCCCTTTCTCAAATTTCACATCCCCTGATAAAGAGTTCCCTGAATTTTTCCCCCTCCACCCCGGGGAAGCTAGAGAGTCACTATACATCTTCACCAACCCTCTTTATAACGCACCAATTTCCTCTCCTAGATTATCCATGGACTCCGTCGGAGGAGGCACAGGGGGAGTAGGAGGTCAAGGCCAACAACCGCTCCCCAGGATTTTCACCAAGGTAGCCACTAGATACGCCCCCTTGGTCCTTCTAGTACCTCTCCATGATTTGCTAGAAAAATATATGAAAAACTTGCCCAAGTTCACAGGATAAGGAGATCTAACCGTAGCCGATCATATCAACTTCTTTAATCAATTCACAGATATTCTAGGTCTCAAACATGAGGACGAGTATTCCCGGTTGTTTGTCCAAACCTTCGAAGGACAAGTAAGAACTGTTGGAAGGTTTATAGTTGGTTGTGAGCTTGTCATTGATAGCAAGAACAACAATGGAAAAGATCAGCATGATCAACAATGCAATGATAATGGAAGAGGAGGAGCAACAATGATCATTGGATCCAATCTCGAATCCCCAATGACCGTTAGATATGAATTCAGACAAGAAGAACATGCAGAAGAGGAGGACATATCTTAGGCGTCATATCTGACCGTAAGATACAACCATCGTTGGATCAGGGAGAACCATCGCAAAGTGGGAAAATCACGAGAATATCTGGGCTGTAGGATTTGGGGTATCTACGAAGGATCAGTAGCCGTTAGATATGGTGAAGCTGCAAGGCGGATAAGTCCAAGAGTCATCCAACTCTCCAAAACTGTGAAGGAATCCTCGCCATCCATCGAGGACAGTCGTGGACCGTTGGATAAAGAGGACGCCTGATGAAAGATCAGAGCACCACAAAGACTCCATTTCAGAGTTTCGCAGGTCGTGAAATTCAAAGGAAAGAGGTTCAAACTTGCGATATGCGAATTCACGAAAAGATTTGGACCGTTAAATCACCAAGAATTGTGGACCATTGATCAGGCATAAAGAAGGTCTATGAAGTGTTGAAATCATGACAAGATCTGGATTGTTGGTTCCATAGGACACGTGGTGAAAGACCGTCATGGCGCTGACTGGAAAGTCAAAAGAATAGGGTTCCATTGAGGTTTGATCTGGATCGTTGATCAGACTCCATCTCGGAGTCTCGCCTATTGTGACTTGGAGTGATGAGAACCTCCATCTAAGGAATTGTGAGATGCAAATTCACGATGAGATTTGGACCGTCAATACACCAAGATTTTGGACTGTTGATCTAAGCTCCATCTCAGAGTCTCGCCTATCGAGACTTGGAATGATGAGATTATCCATCTAAGGAAAAATGAGATGCGAATTCACGATGAGATCTGGACCATCAATTAATCAATATCGTGGACCATTGATCAGGGTTGATGAAGGTCATAAGTTCGCTAAAATACCGAAAACATGAAATGGATGTAGCCTATGGTCACATCGGTGGAAGATGGGGGAAGGAGCTAGTGCAGACAAGCTCCTTTTCAGAGTTTCGGGGATCGCGACTGGGAGTGTCGAGACACTTGGTCACACGAATGCTGAATTATTGAATAACAAAATGCCGAAATGAATGCAAGATCCCATGGAGCCAATCCAATGGTGTAGGTGAGTTTGAGTATGATCGGAGGGATAATGTTGCTTTTCACAGTGTAACTGCTAGAAACCATTGATGGTTTCTGCCAGAAGATTCGAAGAGACTTCTGTCTGATCTCCAGAGGAGTTGAAGAGTCTCCAAGCTTCTTCTAGTGTATGAAGATTATTCTTAGAGGGGATTGACAGATGGATGAGCATTGAAGTCTGTAACTGAAACAGAAAGGATAAGCTCGACTGTTCCAGAGAAGATGAGTAGTCTCAACTGCCATAGAGGCTGAGGAATCTCAACTGAACACCCAATGATGCTAGACGTGTAGTGGGAACCACCAGAGAAGATGAAGAGTTGTGATGATCAGGCAGAGCACTCGAGATGTGGAGGAGATCGGTGCAATGTGAGCATGCAGAGGCATTGTGCACATTGCATGCACAAGGTGCATAGAAACTATAAGTACACGATACAGAGAAGAGATGTGGTTGCGGTGGTCATGAGGGATTCAGGAGGGCAGAAGGAGGAGAGTACAACAACTAAAATGCAGAGCAGAAGAATGGTGGATCAAATGGAGATGGCACATAGTGCGTAATGTGAGAAGAACATAAAGCATAGAGGACTGTGCAGAAGACACTGATGCAGACAGAGAAATGTAGTATAGAAGAACAATGATAAGTCTAGTAAGCCAATGATAAATATTGTATCACTGCGATAAGTTTCATTAGCAAAGATTTATATTTCTGAGTGGTATGGAGGTGCAAGGGAGTATTGGTGTCCTCAGAGGTTCAAGTGGAAGCTTGAACACGGGGAGTTGGTGCTTCCTTCTAGTTGGTGCTAGAGAAACTAGGGAGTTGGTGCTTCCTTCTAGTTGGTGCTAGAGAAACTAGGGAGTTGGTGCTTCCTTTTGGTTGGTGCTAGAGAATCCAGGGAGTTGGTGCTTCCTTCTAGTGGGTGCTAGAGAAAAACAGAGAGTTGGTGCTCTTAGCAAGTTGCATCTTGCAAAATAGAGGTTGTAGCCTCACAATGAGTTGGTGCTCCTATGTATGATAATGTAAAGAATGTAAATAATACTTATCATATAAAGAAGAAGAGGTTTTTACCCTATATGGGTTTCCTTGGGAAAATATCTGTCTCTGTGTTTCTCATATATGTGACTGATGTTGAATGTGTCATTGCTTATTTCCCTGCATTATTGTGATCATCATTGAGTGCCTTGTAAATAATTTAAAAGAAGCATAATTGTTTAAGAACGGGAACAACTGATTCACCCCCCCCCCCTCTCAGTTGTTCATCAATTGGTATCAGAGCTGGCCCCTTCTATCTAAGGGCAGATATTAGAGCTTAATCATGTCAAGCCATGAAGGAAATTCGACCAATAAGGCCCCTCTGTTCAATGGAACAAACATTGCCTTCTGGAAAGTTAGAATGAGAACCTACATAATGGATTCAGGTGCAGATGTCTGGGATGTGGTAGATACTGGTTATGTAAAGCCAGTTGTGCTAGCTAATAAGGATGACAAGCTAGAATTTAGTTTCAATTCTAAGGCTATGAATGCCATCTTGAGTGGGCTTGCAGAAGCAGAATTATTAAAAGTTATGCACCTAGGAACTGCCAAAGAAATGTGGGACAAACTCATTAGAAATTATGAAGGTAATGAGAAGGTAAAGGACGCCAAGCTTCAAACCTATAGAATAAAGTTTGAATAGTTGAAGATGAAGGAAGATGAAACAGTTGGAAATTACTTTCTGAGAGTAGAAGAAATGGTAAATGCAATGAAAGCACTTGGTGAAAAAATTGAGGAACCTTATTTAGTTCAGAAAATCTTGAGATCTCTCCCAGATAGGTTCAACCCAAAGTTCTCTGCTATAGAAGAACTTAATGATCTAAAAACCTTGGAGTTTGATCAACTTCTAGGAACATTGACTACTTATGAAATAAGAATAGTTAAAGATAATCCCACCTCCAGAGAAGCATCATTCAAAGCAAACAAGAATGAGGATTCTGAGCCCGATGAAATTGACGAAAAATTTGTGAAGAGTCTGAAGAAGGGATCAGGCAAATACAAAGGTAAAATACCTTTCAAATGTTTCAACTGTGGTAGAATAGGTCATTTTGAAAATAAATATCCCCACAAAAGAAAGGATCAGATGTATGATGATGAGGAGAAGCATAAACACATAAATTTCTTTAAAGAGAATAACTTTAAAAAGAAAAGTCTTTCCGTAAACAATGAGGATGATCCTTCAGATGATGAAGACTATGACTCCCCTATTGAAGATAAATTAAATGAATTCATACTTATGGCCAAAGAGGATTATGATAATAACAACACATGAAGTGAAGTTAATGAAGAAGAAGTTGTGGTTGACATGGAAGGAGAACTGATCAGTGCACTGGAAGAGATTGACAGACTAAGAATTAAGAACAGAAAGCAAAGACAATTGCTGATACAGTTCGAGAAAGATAGTAAAGGACCTGATGAAGACCTTGTCCTATTAAAAGTGGAATTAGAGGAGGCAAATAAAATCGAAGATATTTTGAAACAACAACTATTAGAAAAAAGGGCACGATGTGAAGCTTTAGAACAAGAAGTAGTGAAAACGAGGAAAGAAATGGAGAAGTTTCAAGCCTTGTATAAACATAATCTATCAAGTATCAAAGGCTCAGAAGGACTAGCCACCATTCTGAACCAGCAAAGGAATCCAAAGCTGAAAACTGGTTTGGGTTATGAAGAAGGATCAGGTAGTAGTAAGACAAGAAATGAGGAACAAATCAAGTTTGTTAAGTGTACAACCAATAACTGCAACAAACCTGTAGAAACAAAGGAAGCCAATCAGCTTCCTAGGATGGGCAAAGAAAAAGGTGCCAGGACTGAATCTGCAGAACAAATAAATAATGTGCTCCCTGCTGAAAGACATCATTAGCATGGAAGAAATCAATTTTCTCAAAGAAGACAACTGCTTTCCAGGTACAAAGAATTTTTCTATGGTTATTGTTTCTACTGTTCTAATTTTGGTCACAAAGCTATAAATTGTTCCTATAGACTTAGATATGAGCAATTAATATTTTGAAGGAATAATTACTTCCCACAACAAAGATTGATGCAGCCAAATAAAAAACCTTCATAGAATGCAACTTACCAAATTAAGTCTAGAGACATACAACCAAGAAAGCCAAGAAATAATCAATGGTCAATAAGTAGACAACGCTGCAACAATGAGTTTGACCTATTGAATAATGAGATTGAATGCTACACCTGTCATAACTTTGGACATAAAGCTATTGATTGTCGGTTAAAGAACTATGAATCAGACTCAAAATCCCCTGTTGAAAATGTCAAGTTATGGAAGAAGAAGGAAAGTGACAAGTGTGGGTTAGTATTGTCCGCTCAAAGAAAAACGAACCCTTGGTATATAGACAACGGATGCTCCAAACATATGACGGGAGACAAAGGTAAGTTTCTGTCACTTAGTGAAGGAAAATCTGGAAACGTAACTTTTGGAAATGATGCTCTGGGAAAAATAAAGGGAAAAGGGATGGTAAGCTTAAGTAATGGAAAAGGAAAATCCCAAGATGTCCTACTTGTAGAAGGGATGAAACATAACTTGCTCAGTGTAAGTCAGATGTGTGACAGAGGATGTGAAGTAGTGTTCTTGTCCAAGGACTACAAGATAAAGTCTATAAACTTAGGTCAAGTGGTGGCCAAAGGCATAAGGACTGAAAATAATGTATATGTGCTGAAAGAAAATAGAGAAGAATGTCATCTAAGAAAATATGATGAAAGTTGGTTATGGCATAGAAGACTTAGACATCTAAACTTTGATCACTTAATCAAACTCAAAAATCTCGAGGTAGTAAAATATCTTCCTAGAATATCAAAGCCCCAAGATTCGATATGTAAACCCTGCCAAGTAGGGAAGCTAAATAGGACTCAATTTAAGTCCAAGAGCTTTACTTCAACAGAGAAACCACTCCAACTAGTTCATATGGACTTATGTGGACCATCCAGACAGGAAGGCACAGGGAATAAAAACTACTTCATGTTGAT
>ML779621.1:471745-483133 GCA_009831015.1 Picea engelmannii | reverse complement strand
TATCAAGAGAGAATACACAATCCCTAGAACTCCACAACAAAATGGAGTTGTTGAGAGGCAAAACAGAACAGTGCAGGAAATGGCCAGGTCAATGATGAATGAGAAGAACATTGGTCAAAACTATTGGGTAGAAGCAATACACATAGCAGTTCATGTGCTTAACAAAGCTCACCTCAGACCAAAAAGTGACAAGACACCTTATGAACTGTGGTTTGGAAGACCTGCTACAATTAAACACTTCAAAGTCTTTGGGAGTAAATGCTATATAAAGAATAACGATGAGAACCTTGGAAAATATGATGATAGGGCTGATGAAGGTGTCTTCTTAGGGTATGCTACAAACAGTAAAGGATATAGATGCTATAATAAGAGGCTACACAAAATGGTTGACTGTATTGATGTAAAAGTTGATGAAGGAATCCCAACGAGAGAGATGTACAGGAATGAGTCTTCGACAGAAGACACAGCTAACTCTGAAGATGAACAGGTCCAAGAATAAAAAAATGAAGACTCTGAATCAGATGAAGACTCAGACACTCAGTTAGGCTCAAATAAACAGTAAACTACAAATTCCTCCTCTAGAATCATTCAAAAGAATCATCATGCAGGTCAAATAATTGGGGAAAAAGACAAAGGTGTACAAACCAGGAGAAAGTTAATCAAAAACATCGAACAATCTCATACAGCCTTCATATCCATGCTGGAACCTAGGAATTTTAATGAAGCTAGTAGAGATGACCACTGGATTAACGCAATGAATGATGAACTTGATCAGATTGAGAAAAAAAGTACGTGGGAGTTGGTTCATAGACCTGAAGGCAAAAACGTCATTGKCTCTAAATGGATCTTTAAGAATAAGTTGAATGAGCAAGGAAAAGTTGTCAAGAACAAAGAAAGGTTAGTCTATAAAGGATATGCTCAGACAGAAGGACTGGATTATGATGAAACATTTGCGCCCGTAGCAAGATTAGAAGCTATCAGAATGTTTCTTGCCTATGCTTGTCATAAAAGGTTTAAAGTCTATCAAATGGATGTCAAGTCCTCTTTTCTAAATGGAGATTTAAGCGAAGAAGTCTATATGGAACAACCAGAGGGTTTTGAACTATCTGATAACCCTGACTTAGTATGCAAGCAGAAGAAAGATTTATATGGGCTAAAACAAGCCCCTCGAGCCTGGTATCACAGACTGGATACGTATCTCAAAGAAAAAGGGTTCAAGAGAGGAACAATTTACAACAATTTGTATATTAAATCAGAGGATAATAATTTGCTCATTGTATTGGTCTATGTAGATGACATCATCTTCGGATGTAATAAGGATCCATTGGTACAATGGTTTGCTTCTTCCATGGAATTAGAATTTGAAATGTCTATGATAGGAGAACTGTCATTTTTTCTTAGTCTGCAAATTAATTAGAGGACTGAAGGGATGTTCATCTCTCAAGAAAAATATCTAAGAGAAATGATGAAAAGGTTTCAAATGGAAGATTCTAAACCTGTGGGTACACCTATGATTACTGGATGTAAATTAAGCAAGGATGATGACTCACCTGATGTTGATCAAATCTCATATAGATCAATGATTGGCAGCCTGTTGTACATCACAACATCTCACTGAGACATAATGCATACTGTAGGAATGGTAGGAAGATATCAGGTTGCACCTAAATAGAGTCATTTGTAAGATGTCAAAAGGATATTCAGGTATTTGAAAGAAACAATGACTTATGGTTTGTGGTATCCTAGAAATCAAAATTTTCATCTAACTTCTTAATCAGATGCAGATTGGGCAAACTGTGTTGATGAGAGAAAAAGCACCAGTGGAGGAGCATTCTTCCTGGGTGACTCTTTAGTAGCTTGGGTTAGTAAAAAGCAAGGTTCCATTTATTTATCAACCACAGAGGCATAGTACATTGTTGCTGCTACCTGTTTCACTCAGGTATTATGGATGATTCAGACACTTGCAGACTTGGAGGTAAAATACACTACACCGATCCCGATTCATTGTGATAACACTAGTGCCATCAGTGTGTCTAAAAATCCTATATTCCACTCCAAGACCAAGCATATTCCCATAAAATATCATTTTCTGAGAGAGCAGGTCACCAATCAGATTGTTCAGGTCCATTACATTCCAACCACAAAAAAAATTGCAGACATTTTTACTAAACCTCTAGCCAAGACACCATTTGAATATCTCAGACAGAAGTTGGGTGTTATCTCATCTCACATCTAAGAAAGTCCATCCTATTAGGGGGAGTCTTGTATTAATTGCATATCTGATACCTCATAAAAATACTGCAACAACTCAAGGGGAGCATGTTTTCTTTGACATTGATGTCAAAGGGGGAGAAAAGGAGTGGTCTGGATTGGATGCTACAGTTGGAGGTCCAAACAGATTAGCACAGCCGTTCAAGGTTGCCATCAATGCCAAAGGGGGATATTTTTGGAAGGTTTACAGTTGGGAGTGAGCTTTTCATTGATGGCAAGAATAGCGATGGCAAATACCAACGTGATCAGCAACGCAGTGATAATGGAAGAGGAGGAGCAATAGTGATCATTGGATACCATCCCGAATCCCCGATGACCGTCAGATATGAATTTAGACAAGAAGAACGCGCAGAAGAGGAGGACAAATCTTAGGCATCAGATCTGAGCATAAGATCCAACCATCGTTGGATCAGGGAGAACCATCGCAAAGTGGAAAAATTGCGAGAAGATCTGGGTTGTAGGATCTGGGGTATCTACGAAGGATCAATAGCCGTTAGATATAGTGAAGCTGCAAGGAAAATAAGTCCAAGAGTCATCCAACTCTCCAAAACTGTGAAGGAATCCTGGCCGTCCATCGAGGACAGTCGTGGACCGTTGGATCAAGAGGATGCATGGTGAAATATTAGAGCACCACAAAGGCTCCATTTCGGAGTTTCGCAGGTCATGAAATTCAAAGGAAAGAGGTTCAAACTCGTGATATGCGAATTCACGAAAAGATTTGGACCGTCAGATCACCAAGAATTGTGGATCGTTGATCAGGCATAAAGAAGGTCTGTGAAGTGTCGAAATCATGACAAGATCTGGACTGTTGGTTCCATAGGACACATGGTGAAAGACCGTCATGTCGCTGACTGGAAAGTCAAAAGAACAGGGTTCCCTAACCTCTCGAATTTGTGATATGCGAAATCGTGAAACAATATTAACTGTCAGATTGAGGTTTGATCTGAACCATTGATCAGACTCCATCTTAGAGTCTCGCCTATCACGACTTGGAGTGATGAGAACCTCCATCTAAGGAATTGCGAGATGCGAATTCACGATGAGATATGGACCGTCAATACACCAAGATTCTGGACCGTTGATCTAAGCTCCATCTCAGAGTCTCACTTATCGCGACTTGGAGTGATGAGAACCTCCATCTAAGGAACAACGAGATGCGAATTCACGATGAGATATGGACCGTCAATTCATCAAGATCATGGACCATCGATTAGGGTCGATGAAGGTCATAAGTTCACGAAAATACCGAAAAGGTGAAATGGATGTAGCCTATGGTCACATCGGTGGAATATGGGGGAAGGAGCTAGTGCAGACAAGCTCCTTTTCAGAGTTTCGGGGATCGTGACTGGGAGTGTCGAGACACTTGGTCACACGAATGCCGAATTGCCGAATACTGAAATGCCAAAATGAATGCAAGATCCCATGGAGCCAATCCAATGGTGCAAGTGAATTTGAGTATGATCGGAGGGCTAATGTTTCTCTTAATAGTGTAACTTCTAGAAACCATTGATGGTTTCTGCCAGAAGATTTGAAGAGACTTCTGTGTGATCGCAAGAGGAGCTGAAGAGTCTCCAAGATTCTTCCAGTGCATGAAGACTATTATTAGAGGGGATTGATAGATGGATGAGCATTGAAGTCTGTAACTGAAATAGAAAGGATAAGATCGACTGTGCCATAGAAGACGAGTAGTATCAACTATCAGAGAGGCTGAGGAATCTCAACTGAACACCGAGTGATTCTAGATGTGTAGTGGGAACCACCAGAGAAGCTAAAGAGTTGCGATGATCAGGTAGAGCACTCGAGATGTGGAGGAGATTGGCACGTTGTGAGCATGCAGAGGCATTGTGCACATTGCATGCACAAGGTGCACAAAAGCTATAAGTACATGATACAGAGAAGAGATGCGGTTGCGGTGGTCATGAGGGATTCAGGAGGGAAGAAGGAGTAGAGTACAACAGCTGAAATGCAGAGCAGAAGAATGGTGGATCAAATGGAGATGGCACACAGTGCATAACGTGAGAAGAAAATAAAGCATAGAGGAGTGTGCAAAAGACATTGATGCAGACAGAGCAACACAGTATAGCAGAACAGTGATAAGTCTGGTAAGCCAATGATAAATATTGTATCACTGCGATAAGTTTCATTAGCAAAGATTTATATTTCTGGGTGGTAGGGAGGTGCAAGGGAGGAGTGGTGTCCTCAGAGGTTCAAGTGGAAGCTTGAACACGTGGATTTGGTGCTTCCTTCTAGTTGGTGCTAGAGAAACCAGAGAGTTGGTGCTTCCTTCTAGTTGGTGCTATAGAAACTAGGGAGTTGGTGCTTCCTTCTGGTTGGTGCTAGAGAATCCAGGGAGTTGGTGCTTCCTTCTAGTGGGTGCTAGAGAAAAATAGAGAGTTGGTGCTCTCAGCAAGTTGCATCTTGCAAAATAGAGGTTGTAGCCTCACAATGAGTTGTTGCTCATATGTATGATAATGTAAAGAATGTAAATAATACTTATCATATAAAGAAGAAGAGGTTTTTACCCTGTATGGGTTTCCTTGGGAAAATATCTGTCTCTGTGTTTCTCATATATGTGACTGATGCTGAATGTGTCATTGCTTATTTCTTTGCATTATTGTGATCATCACTGAGTGCCTTGTAAAGAATTTAAAAGAAGCATAATTGTTTAAGCAAGGGAACAACTGATTCACCCCCCCCCTCTCAGTTGTTCATCAATTGGTATCATATCTGGCCCCTTCTATCTAAGGGTAGATCCTAGAGCTTAAACATGTCAAGCCATGAAGGAAATTCGACCAATAAGCCCCCTCTATTCAATGGAACAAACTTTTCCTTCTGGAAAGTTAGAATGAGAACCTACATAAGTGCTTCAAGTGCAGATGTCTGGGATGTGGTAGATACTAGTTATGTAAAGCCAGTTGTGCTAGCTAATAAGGATGAAAAGCTAGAATTTAGTTTCAATGCTAAGTCTATGAATGTCATCTTGAGTGGGCTTGTAGAAGAAGAATTCTAAAAGTGATCATATCAACTTCTTCGATCAATTCACAGATATTCTAGGTCTCAAACATGAGGACATGTATTCCCGGTTGTTTGTCCAAACCTTCGAAGGACAAGTAAGAACTTGCTTTCAGAGCCTGCCCCCAGGTTCAATATTATCCTACGTTTCACTAGAATACCTATTTCTCAGACAATGGGGCGAAAGAAAGGATCATTTATACTATTTGACCAAGTTCGGGTCTTTAAAGAAAAACGGTTAAGAAATTGTTATGGAATTTATCTAGAGATTTAACAAGTTGTACAATAAGATCCTGGTTGAAGTTAAACTGTCCCAACCCGTAGACAAACTAACTTCCGCAAGAGACTTCGAACCCGATTTCTCTCTACTATTAAGAGAAAGGAGAGGGTCCAAATTAACCCAAATGCAAGATGACGCTGTGGAAATTGAGTCAAACATGATGGCTTCGGGTAAATTAAAAACGAAAATCGAAACGGGAAACAGGGAGACCAAATGTTTTAGAGAACAAGCGGGTCCCTCTGGATATGAAGGTCCTCAAATGACAAAATGGATGATATGGCTAGGATAATAAAAGAGCTATCAAACAAAATCTCAAGAATGGAGCTAGACCAATCCAAAGTTGATCAATTCGCTAAGAGAGAATTCAGGAGAAACCCCATTCCTCAAATTCAACAAAGACAGATTAAAAATGAAGATCAAAAAATTCAAACACCTCTAAAAAATGAAAGTTTTATTGGAGGAAATGATATGCAAGAGTTTGAGGATTTAGAATAAGACGTAAACAATTTGGGCGATGACTGTATGCAACCTCATTTAACTAAGGAAGATTATGAGAAGTCTCTAAACACAGAACGACCGTTGAATGAAGATGATAACATAAACAATGCTAATGATTCTACTTATCAAGGGATGGACGATACTATAATGGCCGAGCTCCAACATAAGTACAATCTGAGACCTAAAAATAAACCTGTGACGACTACTCAACCCAAGAAAATTTTTCCTAGAGGCGAAACATACGAGCCCGCCCAGAAAGAGACAGAGAAGCGAAATAACAAAGGGGTAGACTCGCAGAATACCAACGTAAAGGAGGTTGAAACCCAAGCGAGAAGAAATAAGACAGCTAAAATGAAGACATCGAAAACTAGAACCACTGAAAATAAAACAGCGCAGACAAATAAATTGGAAAAGAAAGAGTCTGAAGTTTCAGCCAAGGAAACAGATAGAGTTGCGGTAAGTTTTTGCCTAGAAAATGAGATAAATAAGATCAAGATACCAATAAATTTGGTTAAGTTGGTGAAGAACCCTATGTACCGAAAGAAAATAACCAAAATGATAAATTTTTAAGATTTAGAGAGTCAGTCTGATGTGATAAATTTGGAGGATGATAAGCCTAATATCACTTTTGGTCCACATTTTGAAGGTGCCAGAGATACCATCGCCCCCTTCTACATCACCTTGAACGTGCACGATTGGCTGCTGCATAATTTCATGTAGGACTCTGGATCCTCTTATAACTTAATGCCCAAATCTATTATGGATAGACTAGGCCTCGAAATTACCAGACCCTATGGAGATGTTTAGTCATTTGATTCAAGGAGAGTTAAGTGCATGGGCATGATCAAAGATTTAGTAGTCACTCTCGCCCAGATTTCGGTGAAAAGTTTTCTATTGGATGTAGTTATCACTGATATACCCCCGAAGTATGGTTTTCTATTATCTAGATCTTGGGGAGCCAAGCTCGGGGGATCTCTTCAGTTGGACATGACCTATGCCATGATCCCTATTTTTGGCGGGTAGTTCACTCGGTTATACAGGGAAACATGGTTGGAATATATGATAAGTGATCCTTAGAATCCTAACAATTACCATGTTTATGTCGCCGATCAAGACCTGGGAAATTGTATTTTGTCTTTTGACGATAGTGAAAACAATTGTACAGAAGAAAGTTATATAGATGAAAATAAAACTGAAAAGACAGATAAAAATGTGTATAGCACTGGAACTTGGAAAATGTTTTTTGATGGTGCTTCGTCGTGTGGAGGAGCAGGTGAAGGAGTGCTTTTCGTAGCACCTAAAAACAAATTTGTTATCCTCTTCTCTTGCAGGCTGCAGTGAGACATATACTACACAAATAACGTATGCGAATATGAAGCTCTAGTCTTGGGACTAGAAGCTGCCAAGAAGCTAAATATAAAGAACCTAGAAGTTTATGGAGATGCAGAACTGATTGTGAAGCAGTTAAATCGACAGTACCAGGCCAGGCACCTGAGACTAAGGTCCTACAAAAATTGTGCCTGGGATCTAATGGAAAATTTCTTTTCATCAGTAAATGTTCATATCCCACGTGCGGAAAACCAGTAAGACGATTCATTGGCCAAAGCATCTTCGACCTTCGCATCCCCTACTGTATTCAAATTGAAATACCACATAGAGGTGAGGCACAGACCATCCATACCAAACAACATACAACACTGGCTAGTATTCAAAGATGACAAACAGATCAAAAAGTTCTTGGAAATGGTGGATGATTTCATTGAAACTCACATTGACCAGGAAAACCAAAATGACCATACCTGGATTATGCAGGAAGGGGAGGAGCCTCAGGAGTTCCAATAAAAAATCTCAAATCATCGCATGCTAGTGTTAAAAAATAATCATATCCCTAAGGGCCTGATACCTCTGGAAAGGTTGTTTGATCAAAACGACATGCCTCTGAGGTCTACCTTGTAGCCCCAACCAGAGGAGGTAGAAGACTATGACGTGGGCACTGCTAAATAACCTAGGATAGTGAAACTATCAAAGTACCTTCCTCATGAGATGAAAATAATGCATACATACTTACTCGGGCGGTATAAAGATGTTTTTGCATGGTCTTACGATGAGATCATAACTTATGACACCTCTGTGATCGAGCATAAGATACCTTTGAAACCTAGTGTTAAACCCTTTAGACAGAAGCTCAGACAAATCAACCCCATTTTATTGCCTATGGTCGAAAAAGAACTGAAAAATATTTTAGAAAAAAAAATAATTGTACCTCTCAGGTACTTTGACTGGGTGTCAAACCTAGTCCTAGTTAGAAAAAAGAGTGGGGAAATCAAACTGTGCATGGATTTCAAAAACCTAAATAAATCCTCTCTTAAGGAAAACTATCCTCTACCCAAGATGGATCATGTCTTAGAGAAGGTAGTTGGTTCTAATAGAATGTCTATGATCGATGGGTTTTCGGGTTACAATCAGATTGCGGTCAACAAAAAGGATAAGGAAAAAAACCGCTTTCAGTACGCCTTGGGGCACATTCATGTATGACAAAATGCCTTTTGGTTTGATGAATGCAGGTGCCACCTTCCAGCAAGCTATGGACATCGTATTCATCGGTGAAAGATACAGATTCATGGTTATTTATCTCGATGACCTGACTGTGTTCTCGAAATCTGACGAAGACCACCTGATACACCTCCAACAAACATTCGAGAAGTGCTGAAAATTTGGTTTGTCCTTAAACCCCAAAAAGTCACATTTCACGATGCAAGAAGGTAAACTCTTGGGCCATATTGTGTCTCGGGATGGAATTAAAATTGACCCTAAAAGGGTTGAAGATATAGACACCATAAATATTCCTAGAAACGTTAAGGAAATTCAGTCTTTTTTAGGAAAAATAATTTTTTTGAGAAGGTTTATTCCGAATTTTGCTGAAATCGTGAAATTGATCATAGATATGCTTAAGAAAAACAACGAATTTAAATGGATGGCCGAAGCCAAAGTGTCATTTGCCCGAATAAAAAGGGTTATAAGCGAAGAACCTGTACTAGCGAGCCCTGATTACTTGAAAGAGTTTTTGATTTTCTCATTCGCATATGAACACACAATTGCGGCGGTACTCCAAAAAAATGAGGAAGGTTTTGAGCAACCGATAACATTCTTCAGTAAAAGTCTTAGAGATGCAGAATTGAGATATGATATAATGGAAAAACAAGCATATGCTATGGTAAAGGCACTAAAGGCTTTCGGAACCTACGTGTTACACTCCAAGGTAATTGCATACATACCCACTAGTTCTGTAAAAGACATATTGGTACAGCTTGACAGTGATGGGAAGAGGGGTCGGTGGCTTGCCAAAATTCAAGAATTCGATTTAGAGGTGAAGCCGACAAAAATGGTAAAGGGACAGGTTTTGGCTAAGCTATTAGTTGAATCAAATTTTAGATCACTCGGGATAAATAACCTACAGAAATATGAAGGAGATGTGGACATAGATGCATTCGATGACCAGATATCTGCAACCAAAATCGAGGAGAAGTTTGTCTCATCAAGCTGGTATAAAGACATAGTGTCCTACCTACTGACCCTGAAATGCCCCAATGATCTGTCTCCATCTAAGGCCAGTACATTGAAGCTGCATGCAGTGAAGTACTGTATATCCGAATGTCAATTGTATTGGAAGGACCCATTAGGCTTCCTACTGGTTTGTCTAGTGGAACCTGAAATAGAAAGGGTCATAAATGAATTTCACGAAGGGGTATGCGGAGGACATCACGCGTGGAGGGAAACAACTTATAAAATCCTAAGAGCAGGATATTATTGGCCTAAACTATTCTCAGATGTCAACGCCAAAGTCAGAGCCTGTAACCCTTGCCAATTATTCACAGGCAAGCAAAAACTCCCAGCACTACCTTTGGTTCCGGTGAAAGAAGAAACCCCTTTTCAACAATGGGGGTTGCATTTTATAGACGAAATCAACCCACATTCCAACGCTCAACATAAATGGATCCTGACTACTACAAACTACTTCACCAAATGGGTGGAGGCTATTCTGACTAGAAAGGCGACCAATTCAGTGGTAATAGATTTCCTGGAAGAGAACATACTGTCCAGATTCGGTTGTCCCCAAAAGATAGTCATGGATAATTCCCAGGCATTCAAGCCTACGGAAATGGTTAGATTTTCCCAAAAATATAACATCATATTGGGCCACTCCACAACATATTACCTTCAAGGAAATGGGTTAGCCAAATCATCAAATAAAAGTTTAATTACCATAATTAAGAAGGTGTTGAGCGAAAAAAAAAAGTATTGGCATGTGCATTTGGAGTATGCTTTGTGGGAAAATTGGATAGATACGAAGAAATATATTGGTACTTCTCCTTTCCAAATGGTATACGGGACTGACGTGGTATTACCAATAAATCTAGCACTCCCTGTGATGAAGCTCTGGCAAGATGAGAAAGAAGAACCAAACCATGTCACAAGAAGAATAAATCAGCTGATTGAGGTCCAACAGAACATGACTGAAGTGGATCCAGGTGGATATTGGTGGCCACCCACCTTCTCCAACTGGCCCAAAACATGTTTCTGGCAATTTTGGCAATTTACTATTTTTAGCAGGTTTTAACTTTCGGGGCCATTTTGAGGGCCTAAATGAAGGTTTTTCGAGATCAAGGTTCTCAACAATATCCAAAGGAATTATTGAGCCCCCAAAATGAATCTCCTCGACGATACCTTTCCAACGAGCTATCACACACCTAAAACGGAGATCGTATGCAAAAGTTACGACCCCGGGAAGTTGATGCACCAACTTACCCAAACGGGGCCCACATGACTTTTGGCGCTTCATCTCGTAGGGTTAGGTTTTTGGATGTCTAGGACTTTTGACATTCTCGTTTATTATAAAAAGGCCTTCAGAGCCTCATTGTAACCATCTTCTCATGGATGCGAGTAGCTGTCACATCTCTTCTCAGAGATAAGCTGCCACCATTCTAGCGAGTCTTACACTCTGTATTTTACAGTCTCTGTACATTTATTTCATTAATAGAAATCGTGTACTACTGTATATCTATGACTCTTGTTATATTTCCGCTATATCTCTGTTATATTCTTGTCTCTCTTGCAATATCTATGAATAGTTATGTGTTATATCTCCACTCTCATTTCGTGCCGAAAATAATCCAGATCAGTGGTATCAGAGCAGGCTGCTCTTGATCGTTTTTTCAGTGCATGTCCCCGACAAGGTCCGAGTATAACAAGTTGGGTCTCGAGCTTGTCTCTCTTGAGGACAATCACTCTCACACACCCAAGAAACCCTCAATGGAAGAAGAAAATAA
>ML779621.1:460526-470569 GCA_009831015.1 Picea engelmannii | reverse complement strand
GATACTGCAACCACCACAACTTCGGCCCAAGCACCTTCTAGCCAACAGAAGCAGGTCGACAAGGTTGTAGCAAAGCACGAAGATTCCTTCTGCACACATTCATCTAAAATAGCCAGACTGGTTAAAAAGGTCCAAACCTTCCATCCAAAGGTTCGTGATAGCCTTCAACAAGCTAAGCAACGCCACTTCTCCAGCAAGGCAAGCAGATCACCAAGATTCAGATTCAACAATCGCTTTCCCCTCTCCCCCGGGAACTCAACGCAATGGAGACCATTTCTTCCTAAGGAGGGAGGATTGATCCAGGTGGATATCGGTTCCACCCACCTTCTCCAACTGGCCGAAAACATGTTGCAATTTTGGCAATTTACTATTTTTAGTAGGTTTTAACTTCCGGGGCCATTTTGAGGGCCTAAATGAAGGTTTTTCAAGATCGAGGTTCTCAATGATAGCTAAAGGCATCATTGAGCCCCAAAAATGAATCTCCTTGACGATACCTTTCCAACGAGCTATCACACACCTAAAACGGAGATTGTATGCAAAAGTTACGACCCCGGGAAGTTGATGCACCAACTTACCCAAACGGGGCCCACATGACTTTTGGCACTTCATCTCCTAGGGTTAGGTTTTTGGATGTCTAGGACTTTTGGCATTCCCGTTTATTGTAAAAATGCCTTCAGAGCCTCATTGTAACCATCTTCTCACGGATGCGAGTAGCTGTCACATCTCTTCTCAGAGATAAGCTGCCACCATTCTAGCGAGTCTTACACTCTGTATTTTACAGTCTCTCTACATTTATTTCATTAATAGAAATCGTGTATTACTGTATATCTAGGACTCTTGTTATATTTCCACTATATCTCTGTTATATTGTTGTCTCTCTTGCAATATCTCTGAATAGTTATGTGTTATATCTCTGCTCTCATTTCGTGCCGAAAATAATCCGAATCAGAGGTGGACAAAAGGATGCAGAAATACCAGGACAACATGAAAGCATTGTTTGTTCATAAGGCCAAAGACAGGGAATTCCTCCCTAGCGATTTGGTTTTGAAATAGGATGCTAGGAGAGAAGACTCTGCAAAACATGGTAAATTTGACCATATCTGGTATAGACTGTTCAAAGTCACAGTGTCTGAAGGGAAGAATTCCTTTCTATTGGAAAATTTGGATGGTAAAATATTCAATGCTCCTATTAAGAGGAGTTATCTGAAGCATTATATGCAATAAATGATTTCCCAGTTTCCACTGTATACACTAGTTTGTGTTTTCATTTTCTTTTTACAGCTTTGGTTGATTTTTACCTTCATCGCAAATGAAACAGGTCAGTGATCTCCTAGGAATAAGGATATACAATAATCAACACCTCGAAATCTATAAACCTTAAAACCCTAATACTCCCACTGTTGTTTTCTTTTAGGATTATGGCTTACAACCCCAATAGAAAAAAGAAGAAAACGGATGGGCATGCATCGGGAAATCAATCTACTCGAAACAAGTGATAAAAAAAAGTTTATTAAGATGAAATCAAAATGGTAAAGCAAAGGTATGATCGCCTGAACTGTCTAGATTTTTTTTGAATGATTATCACCTAAGTGCAACAAAGTTTCATCAAATGTATTTTTTCTTTAGGTGTGCCCACTGAAGAACTTTTTTCACTATGGTTTCCAAGGAGTTCCTCCCAAATAAGATGAAGAAATTTGAAACAAACTGCAGAAGTAAAGTAGCCTCAAAGAAAACGTTCCAAAGGTTGAAACTAAGTATAATTCCTGTGCTTATAAAATATGAGCTTTCCTCATCACTTTCCCCTCCTTTCTGCATTTCTTTCTCCCCTAGAACCATATGTCTCCCTATGAAATCCACAAAAGAAGAAGGAGTTACACTTTACCACTCGAAGCTAGAAAAATATTGTTTTGAAGGCTGCCCATATAGCTCCTCGACCCCTACTAAACCAAGATATGTGTGGGTTGATCCTAATTCTCTTAGTTATTTCAACAAGTTTTAATGATCAGTTTTGCATTAAAAGAACGCCCCCGAAAATAAATCTCCCCATAAGTTGCCTGTGGACTAAGATGTTTTGAAGGTCAAAGGGGAAATTGGTCCAGATTAATCAAAATGAGTTAATAGACCTCTATAGCAAATTATACATAGATATCACCCCTGGTATACTTTATACTAATTGATTGCTCCCACTTCATGTCAAAAGAAAAATATAAGAGAGATGGTGAAAGGAAATTCGAAAAATTCGATTGCCCCCATCAGTCCCAAAGAGATGATGAAAGGAAATTCATGAAATGATTTCCCTCATCTTAGCATTTAAATGCAAAGTTACAGCTTGAAGTGGTGAAAGGAAATTCAATAAAAGGGAACCAGATAACTTCACTGGGGTACTGAACATGCTCGCTGGCAGTGAAGCAATGTCCAGGATATCCGTAAGGATGTTATACATGAACCATATTTTTATCTGTGACAAGTTTTCACTTGAATCTAGATCTACATCCCATGTCCGTACAAGAATCCCTGTTTAAAAATGTCAAAACTACTTCACACTGATGCAAGCAAAATTAACAAAAATTGTTTAAATCCTTAAGATTCTTTGGTCATCCTAAGCAGACACAAGTTCATTGTTAGGGAAGGGGAAGCTACCAGGTGGATCGACTTTGAGATAGGGAAGGGATGAAGTCACGAAGGCTTTCAGAGTTAAGGATGAAACCCTCCTTTTTCTTCTATATCCTCTTTCTAAACAAGTCTCACAAAAGCAAACTAATGACTCCATTCACCCAATAAAGGCACATGGTCTACTATTCTTCTCGTCCTGTAGGGAGATGAGATCCCTAGATGGAGCCTATGTTGGAACAACCCCCTCTTTATAAAATTTTCAAGACTAAAGATGAGCTATGGAGCCGCCTCTTAACAATGATCTTTATTTAAGAGACTTGTTTTGGTCTCTCGGAAATCAGCAGTTCGTGATGTATAAAGAGCTATTTTCCCAGCCTACTTAAAGCCACAAGTTCCGAAACCCCGAGAACCCATTTTAAACGCGCTTAAATGCAAGCTAAAAGTGTTTAACTTTTAATAAGGCCCATCGCAATTTCATGATTCGGGTTTCCCTGTGACAAAGTGTTATTGAATTATCACCCCTCGTAATCCCGACTCCCGAATTCGCGAAGTTTAGAAAGTTAATCCCAAATCATGATTAATTAAAAGTTTTAAACATAGGATTATCACTTAATCTAATCACGTCGCGAGTTCGCGATTCAGAATTTACTTGTGCCATGACTTTTGGGGATATGATACTTGTAGCCCCGATACCCAAGGTCGCGAGATCCTTTTTTAATCTTAATAAATTAAAAACCAAAGGTAATTAGTGTTAATCCGCCAAATTGCATTTTCGTGATCTTTGGGGTTCATGGTCCAAAACTGAGGGTAGAAATATTCCGAAGTTGCGAACGCCAAAAAGGCAATTAAGAACTAAACGCACTTAATAAATGGACTAAGACGGATTGACTAACGCCTTAATCAACTTTTACGCCGGTACAACCTACGGACAAATCTTTAAACGTCTTTGTGTTTCTCCCGAGTCATGCCATCAAAAAAATTATGAAATTCATAAGAAGGTCCTATGAAGTGATTGATACTAAGATCTGATTTTATCTCTAAAATCTTTCCTTTAATGATTTGAACGTTCTGTTAGTGAGAACTCGTATAGGATTTAAGTACTCAAAATGAAAGGATTATCGTCGTTCGTTTGAAATTCTTTCTAGTTTGCTGCAGAGCCATTTTGCCAAAGTAACCCCTGTTTGTATTTTCTCTTTCTGTGACAGGAGGCCAAATTACAGGGTTCTATATTATGGCTCCTAGGAAAACTCTCAAGACTACTGGTGAGAGTTCGGGTCAAGGTTCAGATATTATCTTTGATACTTCACCCATGAGCATCAATACTGTCAAAACATGGACACAAGTCTTTGATGTCTTGCAATGCAAGCTGATCAATTGTTTGGATGATTCTAGCGGTAATGAGAAAGAGGACATATCCATAAAATATAAAGTTGTCACTCAGTATGAGATACACAATATTGTAGCAAGGCCACATCTCCTCCTGTATTGTAATATGATAAAATGGGCGCTAGACCATGCAGACATCCAAACTAGGACAATTTTCAATGAGCAGAAGGTGGCGGTTGGGACTTTCAGGCCAGAACATATACGAGAAATGTACAAATTGTCTCCCACGCCAAGATTCACACACAATGTCGAATTCTTAGAATTCTTCAAAAGGAAAGAATGCGAGAAGTATGGGAAAAACCTATCTGACCTTATTAAAAATTGGTATTCGCACCCCGTGAAATTCAGGGACGACTCCGATGGAATGTATTCGATATTAGCATTGGAGCCACAATTCATGTATGTAGCAATGATGGTCTGTAGGTTGTATGGGAAGAAGGATACCGCTCACTTCTTCCTCCCATGGGTGCCACTGATTCACACAGTGGCTGAGGGTTTCACGTTCGATTGGGCCAAGTTTTTGTCTGATAGTCTGGCCAGCCAAATCATAGAATACCGAGAGAAAAAGGAAAGTGGGAGAACGTCCTCGTTTTTTATGTCAGCTTACATAATGGATGTTGTGTGCTTCTTGATTCCTTTCCCATTAATGAGCCGGAGTTGGACTCCAACCAACGAACAACCTATTCATGAATACCATTCGAAGCTCTGGGAGGATAAAGCCAAGGATTTCGTATATGAGATTTTCAATTGGGTAGTGGTGCCCATGCATATTTCTATCTTTGGCCAACCACCCCCACAGATTTTGGATAAATCCGTGAAAAATTTAAGCCACGTAGCAGATTGGTATATTGAAAGGGAATTTTCATATATTAGGGTTTTTGGTTTCTCTATTCCACCATATGCCCTACCTCTATTTTTACCAGATAAGCTGGTGTGTCACGAGGTTTCCATGCAAACGGTGCTCGGCGAGATAAGCAAGGAAGTCAAGGGAGTTCAGAAGAAGGTATGGCCACCTTTTCCCATACACATTGGCACTTATTATTTATTAGATTTTGGCAATGCTAAAGAAGAGGCCACAAACCTGAGCGAGATGAGACTAGTGGGCATCGAGTTTAAGAAGCATGACCCACATAAGATTGTGGGCAACCACCTGGAAATTTGTGGCCTGAAAAGATATGAGCCAAAGTATCCCCCCATGACGAAGTTTTCTGAGGGGTAAAAACTTACTCAGAATTTATAAACCAGGTTTGAGACCTCCATTTCGGAGACATGTTCAATTTTTTTAAGTTCTAGGAGCACCGAAGGAGCGGGCTCCCCAAAGTTTTGCAAGGTACAGTCTCAAAACCACCGGGGTCTCAAGAAGAAGAATCCAAGGGCCCGACAGGCACAGGCCCAGATGAACAGGAAGCTCAAGGGAACATAGAGAAAACTAAGGTCCTCAAACAAGAATTCGAAGGCCCAAGCCAGGAAGAAAGATCCCCAGGGGAAGATAATCGGGATAGACAGACATAGGTTAGAGTCGAGATGCTCGCAAAGCAGGTAAGAGACCCACTATTGGTGACACCGAATAAATCGGGTACTGATGTTGGTGCGAAGAATATGCCCTCAGAAATTGGCAGTCCCATCCCGTCTATCACACTCCTACAGTTTTCCATAGGGGACTCTGATGCTGGAGAGATATCTATAGAAGACCTGACACCTATCACTGCCGAAGAGTTCCCCCCTAGCGAGTTTTTTTTCAGCAAGAAAAGGAGGGCCATAGTGAAATGGGAAACACATCACCAGGTAGGCGGAGTGGCCAAAAAATTCAAAATATTGGTAGACGACAAAGATTTAGAAGAAGAAGAGTTCATTGACGAGATGGTGGGAATGTTGGGGTCCTATGCCACCGCAAACCAATACTCATTTGGGACCCTAAGGAGCCGATTGAAACACAAGGATCAGTTGATCAATGAGATCCAGAGTTTTCTATCAAAATCATAGACCAATGCCCGAAACGAGGCATATAAGGAGATCGAGCAAGCCAGAGAGGTCGACCGATAGGAAATCGAGCAACTCAAGACTAATCTTGAGCAAATGTAGCAGTCAGTCGAGGATAGCCAAATGCAGGTTGAGTGACAGGAGGATTTGATAAACTAGCTGCATATTGAGTTGAATATCGTCGAAAGCCAGGTCATAAACATGACGATATTCCAAACCTAGGCCGCAGAGATCCGTAGGAGAATAGAAATGGGTCAATAGAGTTTGCTTGCAGAAATAGAAATCATCCAGGATCATGTTCAACTAGTAGACCAAGCCTTAGACCAAGTCACTTTAAGAGAAGGGGAAGCCCAGGTAGCATGAAGTACATTCCAAGAAGTTGTCACATTCGCAACAAAGGAAGAGGTAGCCATTTCTTCCAGATTGTCCATTAAAGAATAGAACAGGGGGAATATCCTGTTGACAGCCTGGGAACATGATATATCTGAAAACAGGAAAAGGTCTAAAGAGGTGAGGGATTCTTGTGAAGAAATATTTGGTTCAATAAAAAAAAATTTGTTAGAGCCCGATAGAGAAGATAGTGCTGGAACGTTAGGGAAAATCAACATATCTAAGCATCTGTTAGATATCAAATAAAGTATGGAAAGGGATCAAGACGAGCTCTCTCAAGTAAGTCAGGTCGACATTACTCAAATTGACAAATGTATAATTAAGCCAAATTTACTATTACTATCCATCATGAAACAAGATCGACAGGTGGGAGGGAGGATCCCGCAACTGGACAAGAAGCATTACTTATTAGAGGCAAATGACCAAGTCGAGCCCTCTGATTCTATCTCCCAACTGGTAGAGAGATGTCTTAAATGTATCGAGCATGGGCAAGGAAAAGCTTCAAGAAGAAAATAATGTAATTACATGTATTTTCAAAGTTTTGGATGCTAGGTGACAGGGAGAGGTGAAAGGCCGGTAGAAAAATATAGGGACAACAAGTGAATCATTCCACATGCTTATCTCGTAACTCTCGTTCTTTGAATAATTGAATTGTAATGCCACATGTTGGTATAAATACATCTTTGATTATGTAAGGAAGGAATTTTTTCTTTTGGCAGATTGTAATAGAGAAATTTTCCTTTGCTAGGATTAATACAAAGCGAATTGAAGACTCCATATTCCGTCAAGATTGAGTTATGTGCTTTCCTCTGTTATTTCATACTTCATATCATTTTTATATATATCTTTGATGAATGCTTTAAATACAATTTAGTACAACCTCTACTATGGCGATCATGTTTTAGTTATCTAAATATTTACAACTTTTCCTCTGTATTGGCTATTAGCAGGTACAAGACCCGTGGATTACTTAGATATCTATATTTTATTCTTCATTAAAGTGTTTCTTTTCTTTTTCTTCTTCTGTTACAGGGTGAGATTCCTATGAAATTGATGCGTCACATTTTCTGACAGCTCTATGTTTTCTTTCATTTCATACTTGTTTTCAAATTTAAACTCAGTTACGGAAAACGACCTTCGATTTTGTTAAACTATTAATTTGTTTCACGTGAGTTTTTCTCATATAATCTAAAATTGAATCAACAACTTAAAAGCAACAATCTCTTAAATTTTTGTTCCTTAAATGACTGCCCCTATTACAAGGCAACCTTACGTAGAACCCAACCTCTCAGACCAAACCAACATCACCTTAAACCTCTTTGATACTATCCTAAGAACTACAACCACCCGGGTTGAACTCGAGCGTTCGTGGGCAGCCATTGAATGGGACATAACCATTCAAGAACAAGTGGAAGTTAGACATAAACAACTTAGAAATAAACCATAGTTTCTCTTCCAATTGTTTTCTCCTTTCCATACCTTTTACCTTCTTCTGGATGCCTAGACTCTATACTTCGTAGCCTTAATTACAGACTATGGAACAACAGTGTGGATCATTGCAGTTATGTAATTCTTTCTCTCAGCTTACAAACCTAAGAGAAAGCCCCTAAGAGGGGTATGTGGTTCCTTCTTGAGACAGAGCTAGGAATGTAGAGATGACCTCCTCCATTCAAAGAGTTTAGAAGAAATCTAGATGATTATCCAGTGGGAAAGGTGATCTGTTGAGTTAGATGTGCTTGTGGCTAAGCACAAGGTGAACGTGTGAAATCCCAAAGTGTTGGGTGCATCATCATGTGAGCATAAATGAAGATGATGTATTATCCTCCTCTGAGCAACAAAGTTAACAAGAATACTCCAGATGATTCTCCTATGTGAGGCAGTGAGAAAGAAGATCTGTAGAGTGGACATGCATATGGACGAGCATAGGTGAATGTGTGAAGATCTAGTTCTTCTGTGTAATGCAGTGAACCATAGATATGACATCCCTAAGGATGTGCCCCTAGTGGATGAGCACTAGTGGGTGATCAGATCCTTTGCTATATATTGTTCAATATTCAGAGCTGCCTGTAACCCTAATTGTAATGTAAAGGGTATAGGTCGACCCTACCTCAATATGATTAATAATATATGTAAAATATAATCAATCTGGATAGTATTAATTATAATTACAATAATAATTATTATTATAATATGACTTGTTGGAAAAACCCTAATCATCTGCCCCTCAGCTCCCTGGCTACCCCTCGGCCCTCCTGGCCACACCTCGACTCCCCTTTCCAGCACCCCTCCATTCTCCATCCACTCCTCGACCTCCCTCTCGACCCTTGGAATCGGAATGGAAAACCCAGAATCGGATCCTCCCGACTTCTTAGACAAAGTTGTGGCTTTCAAATCCCTTGTTGGCTCGCTTCCTCCCCCACTGGCCCGACAAATCACCTCCCAATTTGTCAAGAAATTGGATCAGATGCCTGAGATTTCAATCCCCAGTACGACAATGAGATGGAAAGCTCTCTCTTTTGTATCACAATCCCTAGTTGGACAGTTTATGGGGATTTGGCCTTCACTGTGACAAATAGATCTGTGGATTGAGCAGAATTGGCATCCTTTGTTTCAAGGAAGGATGAATCACTTCTTATGTGGTAAGGGATTCTACATTTTCTATTTTGAACTTAAATTAGATAGAGACTTAATTATCAGAAATGGACCCTATTTTTTTGTCCCTAGAGGACTCTACCTAAACAGATGGACACCGGATTTTGACCCTAAAAATGACATTCCCTCAACAGTTCCAGTTTGGGTACGTCTTCTGCATCTTCCCTTTCACCATTGGGGAGATGAAGTACTAAAAAGTATAGGAGATGCTCTAGGGAAGTACATCAACAGGGTGAAACCCAAATCCAACCTATATTCCTGTGCACGAATCTGTGTAGAAGTAGATTTGGTAAAAGGGATCCTAGAAGCAATAAAGTTGAAGCTAGATTATTGGACCCACATCCAAAAAATTGACTATGAACAACTACCTTTCAAGTGCAAATCCTACCACGAATACGACCATTTCGCAAAAAAATTCCCAAGCACTAAGAAATCCTCAGAAATCGAAACCCCACCCCATGAAGATGGTTGGCAACAAGTGCGTAAAAAAAATTCCACTGGAAAAAGAAATGGATCTCGTGCAGGACCCTCAGGCTCCCAACCACTAGCAGAGATAAGGCAAGCCCCAACCACAAAATCCCCTCCCCAAAAGGCCCTTCCACCGCACAGTAACCTCCCTCCAAGTAGCAACTCCTTCGAAATCCTTAGCGAGCCCTCCTCCAGGAAGAATCCCTCACCATCAACACTCCCTTCCTTTCCCCTTGACCCTCCACTCATCGAAAAACTTCCTATCCCTGACACAGAGGACCCCTCTATGGAAGATTCAGATCCACCAGTGCAACAAGAAGTCTCTAGCTCAAATCTACATGTGCAAAATATGCAAGAGAGAGAAGAAGGAGAACTTCCATCGGAGCAACCCAAGAAAACAGGATGACGATTGAATAAAGAGTTCATATAAGAAGCATCAACCAAATAAAAAGCGCAAGGCAGACAACAATCTATAGAACACAACATTCATATGTCAACACAAAAAATGGGAGTCAAAGGAATGGAGCACTCGGTTCTAGGCAATCGAGCCTCCT
>ML779621.1:416314-460503 GCA_009831015.1 Picea engelmannii | reverse complement strand
CCCCAATGATTTTTCTCTCTTGGAACTGTAGGGATTTTGACAGTAAACTAAAAGTTGAATCTCTACAAGATCTAAAAGGAATGGTCAATCCTTCGATCATTCTCCTACAAGAAACAAAAATGGAAGAAAAATCCATCCTGGAAGCAACAAGTAAGCTCTACAAAAGCACTGACGGAGTAGCAATCATCTCTCAGGGGGCATCCGATGGTATTGCAACTATTCAGAATGAGAAAATATGGAACTTTGAGGTAACTTGTGAAACCCACAACTGGATCCTTACAACCCTAAAACATAAAGAGGACAACAACATTATCACGGTAATTAATATCTAAATGCCAAATTCCTATAAAGATAAGTTGGCATCCTGGGCCTCCCTCTCAAATATTCGTAACACAGTGGATCTCTCCTCTTGCATAATTGGAGGTGATCTAAAGACTCATCTCAGTATGGGGGAAAAAAAGGAGGAAGTAAAGTCAGAGACGCATTCTCTGAAAATATGGTTGACCTTAGGTCAGACTGGGATATGCAAGATATTAAACCAACCAAAGGGAATTACACCTGGAACAATAGAAGAGTAAGCCTCCAACACATTGCTGCCCACCTGGACCATTTCCTTATCAAAAACAACTTTCTACTCTCCCCCCTAGACATCTCCTCCCAAATCCTTCCCTCAACCATCTCTGACCACAAACCCATCACTCTTTCCTTTCGTCCCTCTCAGAATTTGGGCCCCCTCCCATTCTGGTTCAACTAGCTGTGGCTAAATAATTCAGACGTCCCCTTGCTTGTCACTGCAACCTGGAACGTTTTCATTTACGGATCCCCCAATTTTGTTTGGGAAAGAAAGCTAAAAACAGTCAAGCTAGCGCTTAAAGACTGGGCAAAAGCGTCCTATTCATCCCCTCATCAAGAGAAGCAGGAAAGACTTGAGCAACTAAGACAGATTCAACAAAAAATTTAATAAGATCCAATGATAGAAGATCTAGTAAATCAAGAGAAAGAAGCTCAACAACATCTGTAGACCACGCTACGCAGAGAAGAGGAGCACTAGTGACTGAAATCTAGGAATCTATGGATAAAGGTTGGAGACTCTAATACCTCTTTTTTCCACAAACAAGCCCAATCCTAAAGGAAAAATAATATTGTTACAACAATCACCTCTAGCACAAGGCAACAAATTGATTCCTATGACGAGATAAAAGAGGAAGCCTACCATCATTATATCAATCTTTATCAGCAACCAAGAGAGGACTCAATGCAAGGGGAGGATAACAAGTTGTTGGAAAATATTCCCATCTTGGTCTCAAATGAAGAAAACATCTAGCTCATCCAAGAAATCACTGAGGAAGAAATACGCAAAGCCATATGGAGTCTTGAACCTGACAAGGCGTCAGGGCTTGATGGTTTTCCAATCATATTTTTTTGGCATTTATGGGACGTTATTAAAAGGGACCCGAGGAAAATGTTAAATTACACTCTACGAAAGCAAAGAATAGGTGGCTCCACAAACTCCACTTTTCTTGCGCTCATCCCCAAAAATTCTAACCCCTCAAATTTCACTTGTTTCTGCCCGATCTCTCTCTGCAAATCCTCCTACAAAATCCTCACCAAAATCATTGCAAATATTCTCAACCCCTCACTTCCTAAGCTAATCTCAGAAAATCAGACTGGCTTCCTTACGGAAAAGAAAATAACGGATAACATCATCTTGGTGTAGGAAGCCATACATTCAAGCAAGAAGACCAAAAACCCTAGAATGGTTGTAAATCTAGACATGGAAAACACCTTTGATAGGGTAAAACATAACTTCCTCCTTTCATTCCTAAAGGCCTATGGATTCTAAAAGAATTTCAATAGCTAGATTAAAGCTTCCATCAACAATCCTTGGATCTCCCCTCTCCTCAACGGGCACCCAACAAAGTTCTTCAAAGCAAGCAGAGGTCTCCGACAAGGCTTCCCTCTATCCCCCTCTCTCTACATACTTCTAGTAGATTCCCTCAGCCGAAAGCTGGAAGTGTAAAGAAGAATTGGAAAATTCCCAGGCCTCCACATAGCAAGAGGAGTCAAGGAAATAAACCACTCACAATTTTCTGACGACACTCTTTTGCTAGGAGCAGCCACAGTGCGCACTGCCACTCGCTTCCAAAAGATCCTCAACTCCTTCCTCGCAGCTTCTGGAGGTAAGATGAACCTTCTCAAATGCAATATTTATAGATGGCATGTCCTGGGACACATAAAGGATTAGATAGAAAGAATCTTCGGCTTCCCCATAATCACCTCTTGGAATCATTTCAAGTATCTAGGTATGCCTATTTTCCTTAATTGCTACAATTCTTCAGCCTGGTTTGAAATAGTTGATAAAATCACATCAAGGATCTAGAGCTGGGGTGGTCAATGGCTCAACCCTGTAGGGAAAATAGTCATAGTAAAATCAGTTCTCTCCTCTCTTTCGATTTTCCAATGCTCAAGACTCCTAGCGCCTAAAAGAAATCTAGAGAAAATCTGTAAATGCATAAGATGCTTTTTGTGGGCAGGAGGCAACACGAATACAAAGAAATTCCATATCATTAACTAGAAGCAAGTCTGTCAACCTTACAGTAAGGGAGGATTGGTGATCAAATATCCAACCATTATGAACATATCTATGGGAGAAAAATTAGCATGGCAGCTTGTAACAAGAAATTCGGATTGGTGTAAGAAAGCCTTAGTGGGAAAATACTTTCAATCCCCCAGACTCAGATTCCTAGAGGGAATAATGCCCGCTACTCCAGGCTCCCCAATTTGGCATCTCCTAAAAAATGCAGCTTCTTTAATACAGGCAAAACATTCTTGGGCTCCTGGCAATGGAGAGAGAATAAACATATGGATGGATCGAATCCTCAACCATGAGCCTTTAAATTCCTTAGAGATATTACAACCTCTCAAAACCTGGTGCTGCATGAATGACTTTACTAAACTACAAGACTTATGTCTCTGGAATAATGAAGGGGAATGGGTTAGTTGGAAACCTCCCAACCCCCTTGATAATCTCACCCCCCTTCTTCCTATTCTCTTTAATAATCTGGCTGGTTGTGCACCTCTCAACCGCTATACTACGGACTCTCGAAGCTGGGGAGGAAAACCCTTTTCTGTCAAAGAGGGATACTTCCATATCCTCTCGAACCTCCCTAGGATTCTCACCCCCAAACGCTGGAAGGAAATCTGGTTTGGACCCTCGCTCCCCAAAGTCAATGCTTTCTATTGGCTTCTCGCTCATGGAAAAATTCTAACCGCTGAAAACTTACTAAAGCGGGGCATCCAGGGGCCCTGTAGATGTTCCCTTTGTCTTGAAGCTTTCGAAACCATAACCCATTTCTTCCTGGACTGCAACTTCGCCCTTCAGCTTTGGAGCCTTATCTACCTTCCCCTCCCTAACACCCCCCCCCTCCCGACAGTTGGATCAACCTTCTCACTCACTGGAAACAAAGGCATGATGGTAGCTTAAAAAATAAAAAGGGGTTCACCCTCCTTTGGAAACAAATCCCTAAATTTGTTGCGTGGGAGATATGGCTAGTACACAACCAGGCTATCTTTCATGGCAAGTCTCCCTCAGTACGCATCACCTTTACAAAGATATGTGGAATAATTTTTGAGGTTTTCAGAACAAAAGCAGTAGATTTCGATCCCCCAGGTATCTTGAATGCCAGGGAAGAAGACTGGGTCACTTATATTCGAGGGCCATTGAAGAAAAAAGCAAGACTCCCAGTACAAGTCTCCAGGCAACCAGACTGGCAACTGCGCATTGACAATAGTAGCTTCTCCTCCTGGCAGAGTCAACAACATTCCTATCTTCTTTTCTTTGATGGTGTAGCAACAGGAAACCTAGGGGCGGCAGGTGCGGGGGGGGGTCATCTATGATTCCAAGGGAAATAAGATAACTGACTACTCTTGGGGGCTTGGAAAAACAACAAACAACAAAGCATAAGTCCTAACTGCTTACATGGGACTCAAGCTAGCCCAGGATCTGCGCATACATGCCCTAATAGTTTTGGGGGATTCCAAAATTGTCATTAAAGAATTGAGAGGGACACCCAATACAGAAAAATCCCCACTCAAAAGCATACCTGTAGCCATAAATTCACTTGAGAAAAGGTTTGTGCATATGAGATTTTTTCACATCCTTCGAAAACAAAATATGGAGGCTGACAAAATGGCCAAAGAGGCTAAAACACTAGAAAAAAGTAGCCTTCTCACTAACCAAACCCTCTCCAATGTTTGGTTTCCCTAAGCACAATTTCCCCATAGCCCCCCTCTCACTTTTAGGAACAAGTCCCTTCTCCCACATCACTCTTCCCCACTCCCCACTCACCTTTCTACCTTTCCTGGACCCCGCCTGCCTCAGTCTCCCACGTCACACTCCCCCCTCCCATTCACACACTCGGTATTGTCCCCCCCTCCCTCCATATCTTGTCCTCCCCTCCCTCTGTCATGAGTGAACACATGCCCCCCCCCTTCCTTCCCACGTCGCGCTCCCTCGCTCCCATGCCTCCCCCCTCCCCTCACTTCAGCTATCTTCACTTCATGGCACTTCAAATTTTTCTCTGGAAGTCTGTCTATGTACTTCACCTAATGGAAACCCAGATCCTGCTTCAGTCATCTCTGCTATCTCACTTGACGGAAATCATGAGCACTCTAGTATATAACGACTTCTAGAGGCCTCCATCCAACCATCATTTACAACCCTTTTCTTCCATTAAGCACCCTCTCCCTCGCACTTCTGGGATTCTGGAATTCAATTCTCTTGGCCTTTCTCTGCCCTTCCCCTACATCTCCCCCGATTACTGTATCACCATGCGCCAAAGCACTATCATAAATAGAGACCCTTGCTCCTGTCCAACCTGCACACTGGACGGCATACGGGGACAGTTTCAGGAATTGCAGGAAGAGTGCAGGCGAATAGAGGACTGGTTGGACACCCAACACAGAGAGATGCAACAATAAAACCAGTCAATTCGGGAAAACGTGGTCGAGATGCAACAACAAATGCAAAGAATGGAATTCAGGCACAATCAAGAATTAACTATCGCCATGAGAGGCTTAAATCGCAACACGAGATAGATTGAAGAGCTCAACCAACGGCCTGTCAATCTTCAACACTCTCCACGTCCAACTCGCACCAATGAATCCCGGATCCCTTCCACCTTCCATTCGGTGGCCATAAACGATCAGAATGTCCCAATTTCTCTTGGATTCTCGAGTCGTGCCTGGGAAGGAGAAGCTCAAGAACAATAGAAAGGAGACGTAGCCCAAGCAGAGGAAAATAATGTGCCATAGCAAGACGAAATTGGCCCCTCACACTCTAAATCCAGGTTTCTATGAAGTGTAAATATCAAGTCTTTCTTCACAGTTTCATAGCCATTTTTACATGGCAAGTATGTAGTGTTTGCAGCATGAAGGTGTCGTTCATTTCTGGTTTTGGAAAGGATGAATGTAAACACAACATAAGTCGGATGATAGAGCCACTGTCATCTCCTTCTTGTAATGATGGCCTTTTTTGATAAATATATAAAATACCTGTTTCTATTTAAAAAAATAATTATAATATGACCTAAAGAGGTTGGCCCTGTTGAGCCAATAGACACTTCAGTTGATAGGATGAGTCTAATATAAGTAAAGGGAAATTCCCCATTGTGGAAACATATCTTTCTTGTGAGTTTGGAAATTTCAGCAAGTACATCTACTTGGGAAAAGGTGTGCACCTCTCTTGGGCACTAGTCTTCTAGGGTTTGAGCACCCTCTTATGTGCTAGGTCTTTCTTGGTGGTTAAGGTCTTTCACTTGAAGAATATAACAAAGGATTTGTATGAGTTTTCTCCCCTTGTTGAGAAGGGTTTCCCAAGATACTTCTTGTGTTCTTGTGCATGGTGCTTCTTCTTGTGATCTTGGTTGCTGCAAAATTAATGTCTATGGTTAAGTTAAATGATAAAATGGAATGAACTTCATGGTTAACCTAGCTTATTGAAAAATCAACAAAAATGTCATAAATGGATTTCATCACTCCCTAACTCAATATTCTATGTTTGTTTGCAGCTTTCGAAAGTTATCTTTCATGCCTATTCCAAAGCCCTGCCACTAATCTAATGTAGGTTGCAAAGATCCCTAGAAATAAAAGTTTCTAGGTAGATTTTAATTAACACGTAAATTTTATTAAGCTGTTGTTAATGAAGAGGAAAATGGCATGGACTAAATGATGTTTTGACTGACTCTAAACTTATGGAAAGAAATGAAGATGCAAATATTTCACTTTGATGAAATCTATATTACGAGAAGGAGAAAACATTTATCATTCCTAGATGCACAATGTCCCAATATTTTATTAAACTCATCAATATCAAGATCTTCAAGAAATAAGCCAAAGAGATTGTACACCAATACACGATTCTTGGCAAAAGCCATGCAATTTCGCTACTTCAAATGCAAATATGCCCCCAATCTAATGCAAAGAAAGAAAATATTTTTTTTGTTTTCAAAGATACACTAAAATAAATAGCAAGCTTCTTCAAAACAAAATCAACCCAAACTAAAATTTTCCTTTTAAAACGAACTATTTAGAAAAGTAAGTGTTTCACTAAACAATTCTAAAGAAAAACAATACTTTGTAACTAAAAGACACTCAAAGCAAGAGATCAAATCTTTCAAAAGAAAACAAGCTAAAACAAAGTAAAGATGGCAAAAAGTAGATTAAAAAATGATGTCAAGCAGAATGTAACCAGACTATAATCAAACCCAAAAACCATATCCAATATCTGGGCAAGGAAGAACCATCAAAAAACAATTTTCCAAGAGATCGTCGCAGGCTATAGTCTAGCACAATGTGAAAATCCATATCGACGCAAGCCAAAGAACATTACAATGTGACGATGTTGCACTGTGTCTCAAGGAAGGGTGCGTCGAACACCTNAATATATATATATATATATATATATATATATATATATATATATATATATATATATATATATATATATATATATATATATATTCTGTGACTGTGAATTCAAGAGTCAGTGAGTCATACTGGATCTCCCATTGACTCATAAAATTAGAAACTCAAGAAGACAAGCAAGGAAAAATACTACTAGGAAAACAATATGTTCCCCATTATGGTCGCCAATTTTGTTTCAAGACAATTCGGTAAGTGTGGACACAAACTAATCTCCCTAGTTTCACCCCAAAACTAGAACACAACCAGACAATATACTAGAATTTCCTTAGATATCAGTTACCAAATAAGAAGAGGATCCAAAACATACCTTTTAAATTTTGTAGACCTGACCTCGCCAATGTGATCCCTACTCTTTCATAAGACTTATGGAGAAGTATCTGCAAAGAAACACAAGCCAACAAAGACAAGAATAACATAGTCTATTCGATATGAAACTATGTACATGATCAAGAAATCATACAATATGGAAAAATAACGTTCATATAGGAAATACAATGTACATATATATTGAAGAATGTGGAAGAAAGATACAACCAAATGCCTTGATGTTGTCAGGTTCCTTCCAACAGTTCCTTGCTTCCCACACACTTCTTCTCCATGGATTCTAAGACTGTAGATCTGACAGCTACTTATGATCTTAGCTTGACAAAGTGAAGCTCAAAGTCAACATAGGCCAAAACACTCCATATGAATTAGCTATAGTTGAAGCTAATGCAAACTCTTGGCTAGACTAATATCTCATTAATTGAATCTCTGTAACTAAGTTGAAGTTCCAAAAATTCTCTAACCATTCCAAAGCTAGCTTTCCAAAGGAGAGACCTATTAGAATATAGAAGATTGTGCTTGTTTTACCATTGACGGTACCCTCGTCACCCAACCATAGGCCAAAGCCACCCTTCAAGCACCTTGACCTTGACAGAGAAGAGAATCCTAGTAGCAATCCAATAGCCAAGAGAGGCTAATGCACCAAGCAAGAATAGAAACCAAGCTGATCAGATAATCCCATCTAGAGGCTAGCGCACACCTTCCCAGAAACTTGCGCACAAGCCGCAACTGCACCAGCACAGATCCAGTTCTCTCTACAACTGCTGAGATGATGATAATGAGAACTGGTGCCCTATATTTATAGTAGTCTGGGCGGTTTTATTGGGGTCGACTTCTCCTCCTGGGTACTAATAAATTCATATTAAATATATTTCTACAGTTGACAACTTGTCTAGGGTTTCCTTCACTTCTTTGCTTCCTCTCGAAGTATTCTAATCTTGTCATAGGTCACAATAGAGGTTCATACCTCCCGAAGCTACCATAATATTAACATTCCCTCCTAGCTAGGGAGGTATGGTCTTGAGCACTATAGATCATTCAACTAGTAGCAACATGAGCACCATCATTATTATCCAACTGGATAATCTCCTATGACAACTGGTACAATATCAATTGATAGAACACACCTGTGTTTATTCAAGGTAGTACACAACTGCTCAAACTGTGACACATAGTCACAAATAGTGGACTAAATCAACCACAGTAGTATATCTCTACTGTCTGGAGACAAGTAGTCTCCACAACAATCATCTAGGCCAATATTTCACTCACATCTGTGAACTCTGAAAGAATATATGCCTCACGAATAGTGGAACATATCCACCACAGTAGTTTACCTCTATTGTCATATAGTCTTCATAACAAACATCTGATAGCAACCTGCATAGAAACAATGTTATGATATAAACTGAATCATCTGGGCCAATATTTCACTCACATCTGTGAGATATGAAATAATATTTGCTCTCAGTATAGAACATCAGCAATGGGCTATCTTCTCTATTCTTCTCAAACAAGGAAGAAGGATTGTTTCTGATTTCTGAGCCTGGACCATTCCTCACCCTGGGCCATTCTTCCTACACTAATCAAAGTGCACCCTGGACAGAATGTATAAACCCTAAGGAATGTCTGAGTCTGGACCATTCCCCACCCTGGGCCATTCCTCCTACACTAATCAAAGTGCGCCCTGGAGAGAATGTATAAACCCTAAGGAATGTTTGTCCTGGACCATTCCCCACCCTGGGCCATTCCTCCTACACTAATCAAAGTGCGCCTTGGAGAGAATGTATAACCCTAAGGAATGTCTGTCCTTGATTGTTGAGCCTGGACCATTCCTCCTACACTAATCAAAGTGCGCCCTGGAAAGAATGTATAAACCCTAAGGAATGAATGTCCAGACCATTTCCTCCGTTAACCACGAGAGGAAAATACTGTCCTGCATCAACCTCCAAAACAAACCATTCCTCATGTTAACCACAATGAGAAATCATTGTCCAGCGAGGTGGGCCAATCTTCTTGAGTAACCCTCAAGAAGAGAGACTTCCATAGACCACTCCCCATGTTAACCACAATGGGAAGTCGATGTCTATGATACATCAACAATTAGACTACCTCCCATGTTAACCACAATGGGAAGTCACTGTTCATCAGAAATCTCAATCCACTTTCTGAACATGAAAGAATCTGTCCAATCTGGACTATTTTTCAATTACAAAGATAAATAATATTTTCAGTGCTCCCTCCTAATCTGGAGAGTTATTTAGTCAAAAAAATAAATGTTTTCAATAATATGTTTCAGTGTTTTTTCCTAACTTGGAGAATCTTCCCTTTTAGCTAAGGGAGTTATTTCCACGATCCCCATATTCTCTCGGAAATATGAAAACTTGATTCTGGATAGAGGTTTCGTCAGGATGTCTGCTGTCTGCTCATCAATGGGGATATACTCGAGTTTTACCTCTCCTTCTTAGAATTTATCTCGAATAAAGTAGTATTTCATCTCAATGTGTTTCGACCTTTCATGAAACACTGGATGTTCTGATAATCTTATACAACTCTGATTATCACAATATATTATGGCCGATTCTGGAATCTGATCAAATAAATCAGAGATTAACTTCCTTAGCCATACTGCTTTTATGCATGCTTCACATGCTGCCATATACTTTGCTTCTGTTGTGCTGAGTGCGACAAACTTCTATTTCCTATTGCCCCAAGATATCATAGTGGAGCCCAAGATGAAACACATACCTGAAGTACTCTTTCTGTCTTCTGCACTTCCTGCCCAATCAGAGTTTGTGAATCCATGAAGTTGGATATCACTGGATGCAGTATATCTCAAGCCATAGTTTTTTGTCCCACGAATATATCTTAGGACATGCTTTGCAACTATCCAATGCTCTTGTCTAGGTTCCACCTGGAACTGACTTAATGTATTTACGACAAAGCAAATATCTGGTCGAGTATTTACCAAATACATCAATGACCCAATTAGTTGTCGATGTAGAGATGGATCTAGTGGATCAGAATCTGGGACTTTCACTTTCCTTATATCTGCATTCATAGGAGTGTCCATGGACTTACAGTCCATCATTCCAAATTTCTGAAGGATCTTTATTGCGTACTTTCCTTGTCCAAGGAACACTTCACCACACTTTTGCCATACTTCTAGTCCCAAGTAGTAATGCATGAGACTTAGATCTTTCATATCAAATTCAAAGGCTAGTTCCTTCTTGCACTGGATAATTAGAGATTCTTCACCTGTTATGAATAGATCATCAACATATAATAGTAGAATCACAGGTGCATTATCCATGACTTTGTAATAAAGGTTTGGATCTGCATGACTCTTGGAGAAACCAAGTCTTGTTAGAGAACTGTCCATTCTGGTTTATCAAGCCCTTGGAGCTTGTTTGAGTCCATATAGAGATTTCTTCAATCTGCAAATGTGAGTATCTCTGGAGTGTACCTCAAATCCTTGAGGTTGTTCAATATATACTTCTTCTTCAATAGCTCCATTAAGGACGGTTTTTTTTACATCCATCTGATGTAGATTCCATCTCGTGGAAGCGACAAGAGATATGATAGCTCTGATGGAGGTATACCTTGCCACTGGAGCAAAGGTTTCGTCATAATCTTCTCCCTCCTTCTGGGAGAACCCTCTGGCCACGAATCTTGCCTTATATTTATCCACACTTTCGTCTACTACATGTTTGATCTTGTATACCCATTTTGAGGTTACCACTAATTTTTCTTTAGGTCTGGGTACAATTTCCCATACTTCATTTTTCATAATGGATTGATGTTCTTCCGCCATAGCTTCTTTCCATTGTCCCTTTTGGACTTCTTCTTCAAATGTAGTAGGTTCTTCATCTAGAAACTTCGTCATGTATACTGCATAACTTGAGAATCTTTTCGGTCTTTTACTCTTTCTGGATGTTTCTTCTGGAACCTTGATTCTTTCTACGTCTTGTAATGTAGCTTCAAGTCAAGATGGTCGTTTCTTGGTTTTTGGTATGATATCTGAATCAATGTTCTCACATGGCTCCATAGGATGATCAGGTTGATCCTTTTCATTATTTTTGTTTTCTGTGTTTTCTTCATTTGGTTCTTCAAGTTCCTCTTCTTCTATAATTTCTTCGTTGGATTTCCTGAAGTCCATTCTTTCATTGAACGTTACATCTCTGCTAAATTTTATCTTGTGTTGTTCTGGAATATATATTATATAGGCTTTGGATGAATCACTATATCCCACGAATATCCCCTTCTTTCCTAAGGGTTCTAGTTTATTCCTTTTATCTTTGGGAATATGAGAGTAAACTGGACATCCAAATATTCTTAGATTTTCTACATTAGGTTTCTTACCTGATACTGCTTCTTCTAGTGTCATGTCCTTCAATATACGATGAGGGCTTTTGTTTTGTACATATATTGCCGTCATTGCTGCTTCTCCCCATAGAAACATGGATAGACCTTGATCGTTCAATAAGGATTTTACCATTTCTTTGATAGATTTGTTCTTTCTTTCTACTACACCGTTTTGTTGAGGATTATGAGGAACAATCAGCTCCCTCCTAATCGCTGTCGATTTGCAGAATGCAACGAACTCCTTCAAGCTGTATTCTCCTCCATTATCTGTTCTTAATGTCTTGATCTTCTTGTTCGTAAGGTTTTCTATTTCTGCCTTGAATTCTTGGAACTTGCTGAATACTTCGTATTTTGATTTTAGTAGGTACAACCACGTCTTTCTTGAATAGTCATCTATGAAGATTACATAGTAAAGAGATCCTCCTAGAGATCTGACTGGCATTGGACCGCAAACATTTGAGTGTATTATATCTAGGATTTCCTTAGATCTATTGTTGTTGCTTGGGAATGGTTTCTTGATATTCTTCCCAAGGGCACATCCTTTGCAGATTCCTTCATGTGTAGATTTCAATTCTGGTATTCCTTCAACCATTTTTCTGAGGAAAGGTAATTCTTGATAATTGATATGAGCGTACCTTCTATGCCAAATCTCATTAGGGTTGAATTCGTCATGTACTAGAGCTTCTTCATTTTGTTCTAGTAGTCTATATAGATTTCCTTCACGACTTCCAATAACCCTAGCATCCTCTATGCTGGAATTTTTATGCCATGATAACACCTTTCCATCCATGAAGGCTATTATGTTTCCTTTGTCTTCTAAACATGATATTGATGCAAGATTCTTTTCTAAACCAGGTACATATAAAAAATTGCTTAAATGAACATGATTACTTGATTCCAACTTGACAGAGGCTTGTCCAAATCCTTCGACGGGGTAAGTGCTTTTGTCTCCAAGCTCCACTTTGTATGATGTCTTTCTCTCATTTAGATTTGAGAGTCTGGCTTGATCTCCCGTCATGTGCCTGGAAGCTCCACTATCGATTATCCACATATCATCTTCAATCGTTCCGGTAAGTGTTGAGTAATGTAAAAGACTGATTGTTTCACACATGTCTTCAATTTATTGGTAACTAGTCATGCCTTGATCCAAAAATTCAACTTCGTCATTTATGTTTTCTGAGAGAGCCAAGAGGTGAGCTGAGTTAGGGCACATCTAAATATCTTCTTCTTGGGCGAGATGCTCCATCACAAGGTGTCGGATTGGAGATTTAGGGTTTCTGCAACTGCTTCTGCTAGTAACCCTAGCTGTAGTGTTTTGGAAGCTGCTCCTTCTAGTAACCCTAGCGGAAATTCCTCAGTGAGCTCAATATCCTAGCGGCAATGTTTCCTTCCATCTTTTTAGGCTGACTGAAGGGGGTGTGGGCCCATAACCTATTAGAATATAGAAGATTGTGCTCCTTTTACCATTGACAATACCCTCGTCACCCAACCATAGGCCGAAGCCACCCTCTGAGCACCTTGACGTTGACAGAGAAGAGAATCCTGGTAGCAATCCAATAGCCAAGAGAGGCTAATGCACCAAGCAAGAATAGAAACCAAGCTGATCAGATAATCCCATCCAGAGGCTAGAACACACCTTCCCAAAAACTTGCGCACAAGCTGCAACTGCACCTACGCAGATCCAGTTCTCTCTGCAACTGTTGAGATGATGATAATGAGAACTGGTGCCCTGTATTTATAGTAGTCTGGGCAGTTTTACTGGGGCCGACCTCTCCTCCTAGGTACTAATAAATTCATATTAAATATATTTCTGCAACCGACAACTTGTCTAGGGTTTCCTTCACTTCTTTGCTTCCTCCCGGAGTATTCTAATCTCGTCATAGGTCACAATAGAGGTTCATACCTCTCGAAGCTACCATAATATTAACAAGACCCCCTCCTTTTATAAGATGAAAACGATAGGGTGAGGAGGTTAGGATGATCCCATGAGATCAGGGATGCGACTCAGATCCAAACCGGTCGGAGGCCACCTCACCCTCGAAGTTTCTATTCTAGAAGCATCGAGAAGTTTCTTTTTTTCTTCGTATGAGCGATCATCACACCCTTAACACTGAGAAAATTGTGACTATGTCACAGACCACTGTGGTGCAACCTGCGTCGATCCTAGATCGTCGCACCCTCAACACTAAGCAAGGTGTGACGATCTTTCTTTATAAGGTTTTTTACAAAGGAAAATATAATTTCATCTCTCCGAGAAAGTTCATCTTCCTTCTTCTTGAGGGATTAAGGCAATTGATCATTCTAAAGAAAAATGATAGGTGTACATCATTAACGGTCATAGGGGTGACGAAAATAATGTGTAACACCTAATATATAAGAAAAAGATAACTACCATGAAAGGCTAGAGGCTTCCTCAAATTGCTTCAATTTCAAGTCAAAGAGACCTATGACTCAAGAGCATATAGAATACATATGCTAATGGTTTCTCTACAAAATATTGATATCATCAAAAATACTATCAATCTAAATTTAAGGGGAAATTATGGTGCAATGAAGAGATATAGGATAAGAGAAAATTAATGTATTATAAAGATCTCATTAACTCCAATCTAGATGACAAAATTATATTTCTATTACAGCTATGTTAAGAATAAAATCAATATTGCTAAAATAAGTGAAACATGGAGTTGGAAAAATCCTAAAACTATGTGGGATGAATGTTGTTGTCTTTGTTATTGAGTGGGCCTAATGGTTAAGAACAAGTGTTTCCTCCTAAGAGGTCACAGGTCCTAATGGTTAACAATGATTCCTCCTAAGAGGTCATAGCACCTAATGGTTAAAAAGATGTGGTTCCTCCTAAGAGCTCATTGATTCAAATCCAGAGAGGGGTCTCATATAGCAATTTGGTGTGTTGTAACCTTAAAATTAAATTATTATTATTATATGAAGAAGGTGAAAGATAAAAATCAATTTCTTTTATATGTATATCTAAATTAAACCAATCAATTTTTTATTAAAATGAATAAATTCTAATAAAATAAAGTTAATTTGCAATAATCATCATCTATTTTATTTAAATAAACTATTCAAATATTTATAATTTTTTAAAATTATATTATTTTAATTATATTAATTCTATAATAATGTATAACTGTTTCTTTCTATTTCTGAAAATGTAGTCATCCTGCAACTTTAATAAGGTACTCTTATGTTAATGTGTAATTATTCCTTTCCCTTTCTCAAATCGCAGTGATCCAACTGTAGTTATTATATGTTAGTGTCCTATCAAGAATCTTGCTTTTGTTTCTAGATATGCATCAAATTTGTTTATACTATATAACCCACTAACTAAAATCAGCAAATTACATCATTAAAAAAAGGAAAAGACAAGAGCATCGATGCACTTAGTGGTATTAATCTTTATAAAAATGAAGAATCAGCAAATTGCATCATTACAAAAGGAAATGACAGGAGCATCAGTGCACTTGGTAGTATTAATCTTTATAAAAATGAAGTGGAGCATCAGTGCACTTGGTAGTATTAATCTTTATAAAAATGAATTGGAGCATCACTGCACTTTGTAGTATTGATCTTTATAAAACTAAAGTGGAGGAAAAAGTGATATCCTCGTCTGTGGAGGATGCCCAATAATGGACTTGAAAAAAGCTAAACCAATATCTGTGGAGAACAATATATGTGGAGAAGATGTAGGTCCATGTGGAGAACATGGAAGTTGATGATGCATCAAATATATATATACACAGTGGACAATCCGTGCATTTACAGTTTCTAATAGTTTCTAATCTGCATATACAGCTATTCCAAAGGAGAGTAGTGTAGTGATATGCTAAATTTATTAAAATCTAGAAAATAATAGTTTTCTTGATATTCAATTGAATCAAATAAAACTTTTCAATATATATAGGTTTCAAGTCATTATAACAATATATTTATTATTCATTTCATTTTTAAGGAATTTAACTTTGGTGGAGCAGAATAACAATCATTCCTTTTAACCATCCACAATTCCCATCCAAAAAAGAATAAGAATCATTCCTCTTAAACATCCAAGCTATATCCAATTAACTCGTAGCATATCTATATTTCATAATTTCATAATTAAGTTATTCATTTCATTTTTAAGGAATTTAACTTTGGTGGGGCAGAATAACAATCATTCCTTTTAACCATCCACAATTCTCATCCAAAAGAGAATAAGAATCATTCCTCTTAACCATCCAAGCTATATCCAGTTAACTCGTAGCATATCTATATTTCATAATTTGATAATTAAGAAAACTGCATAACTGATGACAGTTAATTTATACCTCGTCCCCCAATCTATATTTCTTCATAATTAAGAAGACTGCATCAACTTCAACTATCGACGATGGCAGTTCTAGAGAGTTTAATTTCAGTGACAGTTGCTCGCTAACATTGAATAAAATAATCCTGCAACCTGGAAGTGAGAGTCTGGTAGATGATTGTAGAGTTACTGCTTGCTTAGATTTGAAATGAGTAGATAATTGTTGGAGTCTCACTTTATCGAGCTGGAAGTCTAAGGAAAGTACCGAGGTTCTTCAATGGAGCCTATTACAGATATACAAATCGATGGCAGTTTGCAGAGAAGTGGAGAAACAGAAGATCTCGATTTCGTGGACTGTCGAGGGAAGCCTTGCGATCCAAAGAAGTCCGGCGGCCTGAAGGCTGCTGCTTTTATCCTTGGTACGAATTAATTCATCCTCTTCTGAACTCAGTCGAATACTTCAAAGTTTAATTTCAATGAATGAGATACGATTGGATATGTTTAGGAGCAATGGCGTTTTGGGCACGATTCGTTGGTATTTGTAGCTATTGTTTAAATGCGATAACGAAACCGCGTGTACTTTGTAAAGTGGCGCAGGCGCTCGACGTGATGGCCATGACGGCGGTGCAGAACAATCTGATAAGATATCTTTATAAAGATATGCATTTCTCAGTTGCAGAATCAGCTAATACAGTGACAAGTTACGCGGGAACAGCCAACCTACTTGCTCTCCCCGGGGGTTTTGTGTCCGACTCTTTTCTCAATCGATTTACAATCATGGCGATTTTTTCGACTGTAGAATTACTGGTTATTTTTAGCCCTTCTCGATTTAATCATTATATTTTGTTTTTTTTTAATGTTTTTACAGCACACAAACAAAATTCTAAAAAATCACAAGTAATCAAGTATTCTCTTAAAGTTAGATAGACCAATTAGATCTTAGTGGAAATTAATCATTATCATCGTCATCATCGTCATCAATTACAATTATATTTTAGTAAAGATAGATAAACCAATTAGGTCTTATTGGAAATTAATCATCACCATCATCCATTAAGATTATATTTTAGTATTTCTGTTCTAAGATTTTTGCGACCATTATTTTGATCAGAAAATTTTAAGATTTATCGCATAAATTTTTTGATATTCGACGTTTCAAACCAAACTAATATGCTCTATCATTAAGAAAAAATATTTTAGTAATTGAATATTATTGTGTTGTGTTTACGGATACATATTGCTCACAGTGCAGGCATACTTCCCCTCTCTAAAGCCACCCAAGTGCTCTGTAGGGAGCTCCCTGAGTAACGAATGCCAGAAGGCAAGCGGTAGACAGAAAGCCGTGCTGCTTTTGGCTCTTTACATTATAGCTCTGGGAAGTGGATTTATGAAGTCCAATTTGCTGGCTCATGGAGCAGACCAGTTTGATGTACGAATCCCACAGCAGAAGAAAAAGATGTCTAATTTGTTCAACTGGGCGTATTTTGGAGGGTGCTTGGGTTCTCTCATTGCCCTGACGCTTTTAGTGTGGGTACAGGACAACGTCGGGCGGTACTGGGGCTTTGGCATTTCTGCAGTGGTAATGTTTGTGGCCTGTGCTACTTTCATGTCTGGAAACTCTTTTTACAGAAATAAGGTACCCAGGGGCAGTCCATTGACTCGTATACTTCAGGTATGTAAACTCTTACCTGCAAATGAACTGTTGGAAGACTGTACTAATGAACAGGTAAATAAACGCTTAATGGATGAATAATATCTGGTGATATCATGATCTGCGTGATGTGAAAACCAGGTTTTGGTGGCAGCGTTCAGGAACCGCGACTCCAGGGCGGTGGAAGTACAGAAGGGAGAGTACACAACTGCTCAGCATAAGGTTACTCTCAGGTTACAACACAAAAATTATATATTTTTTCATTTTCTTGTATTTTAAGTTTTATCTAAATCTTCATTTTATTATAAAAATGATTTTTATTTTATCAACAATATTGATTTTCTTTTTTATGTTATCAAATTAAAATTAATGACTTTTTATACCTATTGACAATGGGCAGATTTAATAGGAGTTTAGTGCTTAATAAGTTTTCTATGGACATGATTAAATATGGCTGGAATATTCTTAGTAGTCACACAAAATATTCTTTTAAGGATTCTTTTCATCTTATCAGTCTTTCGGCGTTGATCAGCCACAATTATGTGGCTATGCTAGTATTATGACCTTTTTTCTTATTCTTTATCTTTACTTATAATAATAATAAGAAGATACTTGGCTATTATTTAGAACCTTCACACACTGCTTTTATCAAATAAATAATTTTTTGATTTTACTATATATAATGTTCTTCTTTCAATAGATTATGCCATACATGTTTAATGTTTAAAATGTTATATTTTCTTTTATTAATTATCTAGCACCTTCAAATAAATAAGAAATTGCTTTTACCGTAATGGGTTTTTTCCAAACAGTTTGTTTTATATGTTGAATGTTTAATATATTGTATATTTTTTTATTAATATCAAGAGTTTTTTTTTATTAATTATAGTTTAATAAGTAAAAAAAGAATTGATTTTTATATTTACAATAAATATATTAATTCACTATGATGGTTAATATTTACTTTAAATAGATTTGATTTATATAACTTTAAGAAAGGTAAGGAATTACTTGGATTTTTTTTGTGAATTGTCCAACACTCACACAAGACTTTGTTTTTATTTTAGAGTTATTGAATTTCTTCTTTAAGCTACTTAAAGAGAGATAGTTTTGATCTTCTATATTAGTGTTTATAGCCTTATAGTATTTGACATTTCTTTTATCCTCTAATTCTTTATAGGGCCACAAATTTTCGTTATATTTAGATGTAATAATATTTTTAATATTATCTTTATTGTACAAAGTCTCATCTTCCTTTATCCCGCAATGATTTATCCATGACTTGACATCTTTATGCCATCCCCACTTGAGCCTCATGTGGTTTTCACTGGAGTCTCTGAAGCAATTATAGGTAGCCTCTTGTCTTTCATGTTGTTTATCTTTTTCTTGTACATTAGGTACCTAGTCTTAGTTGTGATCTCAATTTGGGAAAGACTTGCTTCTATGAGGATAACATATAGAGTATTGCGTTTAATTTTGAGATTATAAGTTATAAAAACACTTTTGGATTGTCTCTAATAGGAGCGACGAGAGTCTCAAAACGGAATTTCTTCTTATCCCATAGCCAAAGGTCCACTAATTTACAATAGTTTTGAAGCCTATAATAAGATTTCCACCATCCATTTATCATTTTCCCAATGCTATAGTTCTAGTTAAACTTGTGATGAATATTGATTTTCTTAAGCCCGTAGACAAAGCCCCATGTTAAGCATAAAGCCCCATGTAAATCCATAGATATTGAGTTGTTTTTTTATTGTTATATTAGTATTGTTGGCTAGAACTTTTAATTGTAATTGTACCCTTGGTATCATATATATATATATATATATATATATATATATATATATATATATATATATACATACACTAAGGAGACCTAGTTTTAGGATAATCTCATCTTGTACATTTCTTCTATTGTAAAAGGAGTTTTCCCCCTCGAAGAGGTTTCACATTCATTATTCTCTCTTTATCAAGGTGTGGAGTTACTTCTCTATATTTTTATGTTGTTTTGGTTGTTTGGTTATGCCCATTTTCACTCCCTTTCTCATCCTTTTAAAGAAAATATAATAGCCAAAACATTCATGGAAATATTTTATAAGCAATATAAAATCTATAAGTTCATTGTAAGTGACATAGATCGAATTTTCACTCGAAATTTTTAGACTGAATTATTTTCTTGTTTGGGTACTCAATTGGCTCACAACTCCTCTTACCATCCTCAATCTGATGGGAAAACCAAGATTGTGAATAAATGTTTAGAAGGGTATCTTCATTACTTTTCATCTAATAAACAAACATAATGGGTCAAGTGGTTTCCCTTATCAAAATGGTGGTACAAGACATCATTTAATACTTCATCAAAAGTGTTTCCATTTATGATACTTTATGAATATCATCATCCATTCATCACATCACCCTTGAAAGGGAAAGAAAATATTCAAGAAGTGGAGGACCACATAGAGAACCAACAAGAGGTTCTCAAACTATTGAAGGACAACTTGGTTATAGAACAAAATAGGATGAAACAACAAGAACATCAACATCACAACGAAAGAGAATTTGAAGTGAGGGATTGAGTATTTCTAATGCTACAACCATACAAACAGATGTCACTCAAGAAAAAAGGGAAGAACAATAAATTAGAGCCCAATTATTATGGTCCAGATAAGGTGTTTGTAGAGGATTGGAAGTGTGGTTACAAATTGGAGTTACCTCCATCTTCACATGTACTTCCAATCTTGCATGTTTCTTTCTTAAATAAGGTAATCAATGAAAATATCTCAATTCAAACTATTTTACCAAATATCAATAAAGAAGGAAAAACCATACTAGAACTAGAACCAATACTTGAAACAAGGGCTAAGCATTTGCGAACTAGAGAAATTATTCAATACCTCATCAAGTGGAAGAACCTAATAGAAGAAGCGATATGGGAAGATGATTTCTTCATGAAGAAACATCTGCACCTAATAAAGTGTTGAAGGAAAAACATGTTTGAAGGAGAGGGGCATGTTAAGCCCCTAAACAAAGCCCCAAGTAAATCCTTAAATATCGAGTTGTTGGATTTCTATTTTTATATTAGTATTGTCATCTATACCTTTTAATTGTAATTACACACACACACACACACACACACACACACGCACACACACACACACACACACACACACACACACACACACACACACCAAGGAGACTCAGTTTTAGGGTCATCTCATCTTGCACATTTATTCATTGTAAAAGGAGGTTGCCCCCTCCAAAAGGGTTGACATCCATTATTCTCTCTTTATCAAGGTGTCAAGTTACTTCTCCCTCTCTTTTTATGATATTTTGGTTGTTTGGTGGATGAAATATTTTGAGATGTTTGTATGAAGGCGCTTCCTCCAAAACCTTTGTTTACAAAATTATCATAAGTGATCTTTTTGTATTTAATTACCACAACCGTTGTTTTATAAGTGTTAACAGTAACTGGAGCATAAATCATTGAGGATTCTTAGTTGCTTGTTGAGATCATAGGGACTTCTCACCATAAGAACAATATCATTAATGTAAATACAAAAGATTGTGCCTATAATAGTAATAGTTGGTCCAACACAACCTAATACTTCCAAGTAATATTATGACTTGTCAATGTACATGCCAAAATGGGTAAAGGACATGGGAAAACCTTTCTTGACTCCTACATTATTGTTAATTTCTTCCAACCATCCCTCAATGTTCCTAAACTTGGAAATAACATTCTTACAACAACAATTCTCAACTCAAAAGGAACTTTTAGCTCTTCTAAGCTATTCCAAAGGCTAGTCCTAGGCAACGTGTCAAAATATTTTCTAAAGTCAACGAAACAACATAAGAGATTCATTTTATTATTGTGACACTTATTCTTAATGATCCCAATCATAACAAGGTGGTCCATATTTGAATGGTAGCTCCTAAATATATCATATCCTTTAGCTATTTCTATGCATGGAGGATTCACCTTGTTGGCCAATATCTTATCACGTTCATTCATAAAGGGGGGTTTAAAATTGTGAAAAATATGTCAATATATTGTAAGTATTGGAGGGGAGGGAGAGAGATGCAGGAGAGAATAGATAGGGGGTATTAGGGGGCTTATAGTTATTGGGTGGTATAAAATATGGTATCTAGTTGTAATGTTTATTTATTTATTGGAGATAAGTATTCAGAGGGGAGTTCAACAAAAGGATTTTGGGAGGTATTTATCAATATCTTCTGAAATTAGGGGTATCCTTTAATATCCCATAAACATGCATGCTATGACACAAGTTCACTATGTGGAGACCCCATGTTTCTATGTGGCTTTCTAGCCATACAACAACATTTTTTTCCAAAGTAATTTCATATAACTTGGTTAAAATAGGGTAAATCATAATGGTCCTATAATTAGATGGATTTCATCCCCACTTTTAAAAATAAGTACAATGAGGCTTTGATTCTAGGGTTTACAAAATCCCTACTTGACTACTAAATTAAATATATTATGTGTGTGTGAGCGATGAGGATAGGCCCTCTAATTTTTAATATTTCATCTTGGTATCCTTTGATGTCCCTAGATTTCCATTTTGTGAGCCACTTAACCCTATGTAGAAAGATTTGGAATGTTGTCCATGACATTAAGTGATTTGTAAAGATTTGTATGATAGGAATTCCAATTCTTCAAGGGACTCATATTGTTTTTTTTAGTTTTACAAGTTAGAATTTGCCTCTAATTTTTTCTAAGATCTAGCTTAAAAATAAGACCAAAAGCTTCTCTTACTTTATATTTATATCATACTTTTTTTTTCTTTTTAATTAGGGCTCTATATCTATTTATCTTATTGGATTTTAAAGAGTCATTACAAACATCCCTAATGGATTTTATAGCAATTTTACACTAGTTATCACAAGAATGGTTGGTTGTTCTATTTTTATTTTAACATGACACCTACATAGAGAGCTTGTTAATGGAAGTAGAGAAGGTTGTCATAAAATTATGATAGAAGTCTTCAATACTCTTCTTACTTGATAGGAGATTTAATTCATTTTTTTAATTATTTAAAAAATATCAGCTTTATTTTTTGTCAAAAGCAAGTGCTTTTGACTATTAAAATTATGTTCAATGGGTCTTTTCTAGATGACAAAGTTTAGAGTTAGGGTTAAATGTCCATGATCAGAGTAGGGATCATGGTTTTTTAAGAGATCAAAATTTACTATTTCATTGTATACAAGGATATCCAATATCACATAGTCCATGATACTGCTGCTAAACCCATGAATACAAGTGATCGAGTTGAATTTTAGACATTTTGTTAGACTCTTGAAAATTATTAGATCCTAAGAACTACAAAGCTTTATTAGCTCACTACCAAACAAATTCTTGGCCAAGTCTTAAAAGTTTCTTTTGTATATGTTAGCTAAAATGAGGTTCTCATCTAGCCAAAGAGGATGAAGGTTAAACTTATTACATAAAATAATAGCTTGATTAGTTGCATTTCTAAAATTAAAGTCTCCAAAAAGGAGGATATTTCCTTCATTTCTTAGATTGTTCTAAGCTATGTAAATATTTTTTTATCTAGATTAATTTTCTTGTAAAATATATAATTAATAGAAGTCAAATAACAAATTGCTATATAAATATTCTTAGTATCAATATCTAAAATATCCATGGATATGTGTTTTTCATGTGAGGACTAATGTGGGGATAAATTTTATTTTTTATGTACCAAGCTATCCCTTCCTTGTCAAAATTAATGTGAGGATAAATTTTGATTTTTATGTACCAAGCTATGCCTCCAATTCCTTTGTTGTAAGATTTCTTATTCCATATCAACCACAAGATAAATCCTTTTGGACCTTAGATTATTCACGTTCCCAAGTTTCAAGTAGAAATATAGTATCAAATTCACTTATGATCCAACTTAACATAGGCCCTTTGCTCCATGGAAAGCCACAACAATTCCAAGAAAGGATCTTGAGTGTCCAAATTCCTATTTATTGTTATCTTTTTGGTCTCTATCCCCAATAATAACTTTTAGATTTCTAATTATTGTCTATTTTATTTCCTTCCTGTTTTCTTTTATCTTTTAAACTTCCTTCATTAATTCATATTCTTCTTTTAAAATGAGATCTTCATTTCTAAATATTCCTAACTCTTTTAAGTTTGAAGTATTACTATATACAATGATATAGTAAACAACAAATTAGATAATAATATAACTATTCAGATAATAAATAAATATTCATTTTTTCAGTAATTATAAATAAATGTTTATAATAATATAATAAAACATATTATTTTAATAATAATAATAATAATTTTTTAAAGAAAAATAATTGATAATAATGGTTTCTCTAATATAATAAAATATATCATTTTGATTGGTAAAAGGAGAGGATGTAAAACTCTGAGGGACAGAACTAACTCCATCTGGTGAATGCGTGAATAAATACTTCTGGAGTATGACTCTCCAATGCCTGAGAACATGGATTCTATGGAGCACATGGAGAACAAGTGCATGAGAACATGGACTCTGTTGTGCGTAAATACTTGATGGGGTAAGGATGGGGATGATTGTACCAGTTATTTATGGATCGTTGAACTCTATGTCTGGTTCATAACCATCTCACAAATTTCTTACAGGATGAATAAATGCCAAGCCTAACCATCCAAGTTTAAGTGTTGGATGATAGAACGACAATCTGTGCTATATGATCCAAAGAAAAAGTAATTGATGTGCACACGTAATGTTAATCGAGGAGGCGTTGAGCTAAGAGAGCTATCATAATGGTGAGTGTTCCAAAATAGATGTGCTTGCATAAGTTCACTAAGATCTGCTTGCATTTGTCTAGTTAAAATCGGGAGGGGAAAGTGCGTTGAGCTATAATAAAGCCTTGGCCATCAACGGTTCACACTATTCAGGAAACCTTAGCAAATAATGTTTGGATAGAAATATGGGTTTGTTGATCCATTGGATAGTGACCCTAGAGAGAGCATTGGGTACATCAAAGTATGTATGTAGTATGTAGAGAGAGCATTGGGTACATCAAAGTATGTATGTAGTATGTAATTGAAGTATGCATGTGATGAGCTGCAAGAAGAAGAATAAGCCATGATGATTTTTAACAATTTTTTTTCCCAAAAAGATTAAGTAAATATTTTGTGTAGATAAATGGTGAAGAGAGAAGAAGTTCAAGCATGGATAGGAATATTTTAGGGATTTTGTAGGACTAGGGTTTTCTTAAGAGTATGGAGAGGATGAACTTGTAGATTTTTTTGAAGATTCACTGAAGGGTCGTGATTTCTTAAGACAACAATCAGATGGCACAATTTCCAACTTGCAGGGACCATGCAACATGATGCCATAGAATCTATTAAGCTATCAAGTCTACTTGTAGGTATGGAGTGCAGGATTTGAAAGGTAGATATTGATGAGATTGCATACTCACCACCAAAGATCCTAGCACAATTCATTAGACTTTCCAATGACGATCCATTAGACTTTCTTCTAGGCTCCACCCTATCCTCATCTCCTAGAAAGGGGGTTTATGTTGGTGGAAAACTCGAGAAGGGTTTCATTGGAGGTATGATCATATGATATTTTATGAGTAGAATCCCCACCTCTAAGCCCTTGGCATCCAAGTATAAGTGTTTGAGTTGAGGGAAAGCTAGGAAGAGGTCAAAGTGCATTAAACTAAAGGTTGAGGTGATAAAATTGCATTTAGGAGAAAATATCAAAATAAATGAAGTTATGGAGTTCAAGGACTTATCCATTATGAGTTGCAAAACTTATGAATGGGGAATACTTAATTAAATTTTGTCTGCAAGAGACATTTGTTTCTACATGAGTTGGATAATTTGGATCCTTAGTGCTTTGAGGAAAAATCCCCCTAGCCAAGGTCTAATGGCTAGGCAGAGTGATGACTCCTTAAAAGACAGAAACTGACCTATTCTTATCCAATCTCACAAATCATAATGATTTCTTTTAAACAAGGGAGATAGGAAAAAGATGAATAATGACACTTTGTATCCTTTAGTTCATAGTAGATCCCTTTTGTCTGTTGCTTTCTCCTAAGTTGCAGATCTCCTCCCAAAGTTGACTTGAAAAAACACAAAAAACAATCTACAAGAACATATATGCAATCATTATTAACATAAACATGTACTAATTCTCATAAAATAAGCTATAAACATTCAAAATGATTCACAAGAACATAGAGGCATGAATTGGGAAAGTAAATCTCTCTTTTATTGATAACGCATAAGGAAGATTACAATCAAAATATTTAATGTCGACACCGCTTTATGAACCTCGCCTAGGTTCCTCCAATAAGAATCCAAGTGCATTAATCCCACAATCACTAGCAAATCCTCACAATCAACATGCAAAACTAAGGGGTTTGATGGATTGTATAAAGATGATGAGAGAATGAGAATGTTGAGGATGGATACTCAGAAATGGATGCATAAGTTCGAAGAGAAAGAAGGAGAAATTTGGGCATAGTTTCTCTGCTTCTTCATTCTATCTTGTGAAATGACCCTCCTTAGGGCCCTTTTTATATGGAAATTAGATGGTTATTTGGTTTTGAGAAGGGCTACATGAGGTAAAAATGGTTGTGCAACCCAACATAGCCCATAAACAAACCCCATCGGGAAGCGTGGAATTTTTTTTATTTTTTACATCTTTTGTGAGTAAACGCGGGTTGTATATGTATCAAATGGCATATGCATGTTGGCTGCATGTATCTCAGGTCACGTACATATTGAAAAATGAAGTTTTTAAGAAGGAAACATAACAAAAATGGCATGAAAGTGTATTAGTGTCTAGACCAAAGCTCAAAATGCACAAGGGTGGAATTTTAGAGATATAACAGATGTCCCCTAATGTGTGAGGTTAGAAGAGAAAATGATGACCGAAATACATTACAATATCTTAGGGAAAGAACTAAGTAAAGTGATCCCAGACGAGTGTTCGTGAGCGTGTCATCTGCAATAATATCAATCTCTCCGAGGTGGGCATACCCATGATCGAGACTAACTAAGCATGGTTGCTAATCAAGTACACTGCAGATCTATGTCAACACAGATTGTAGCCACAAACAATACATAGTGGAGCTATGTCTCAAAATCATCGGAAGATGTAAGAGTACAATAACATATACAAGTTGATCTTCAGGAAGTATCAATGTCTGTAGCTGAAGATGATAGCTTCATAACTCGAGCAGTGACTTCAAGATCTTCAAAACTCAGGTAGTAGTATGATAAGAGTGTAAGACTCACAATCCTGAGGTCTTCAACAGGTCGTCATGAAAATACTGAAGGATAAGGATATCGAACATTAGGAACAAATTCTGAATGTGGACTTGATAGGACTCTTAGGATGGACGACTTGCAAAGGTCAAGAGATTGATTGCAGAATGGTCGACGCAGGCTATAAAAATTCCATTGGAAAAAATCACGACATATAAAGTGACTCAGGCATCATGTTATTGACATAAGTCTGTGACACATGAGGCATCACAAAACATCTATATGTTTGGAAGAGTAACCAAACGGAGGAGGACATAGTTCTATGTAATGAGAACAACTTCCCAAGGTCATGCTAAATCCCAAAAATGAGTAATAGACTCAAGTATGTGCTTTGTCCAAGGGTGACAACATTGTTGCCAATAGAAAAGATAATGCATCCCTTTTCCCTCTTTTTTTGGAATATTTTAATTTTTTGTATTTTCCATGTATTTAACAAGCTTGAAAAAGAATAAAAGAATGATATGTTACAAAGGAGGAAATGAATTTCACGGGGAAGCACACTAGTTCCAAGTACATGGAACATATTGATGCTCAGTGCAAGGAGACATGTGCAGGATAAGGACACTCGAGAAAATTCCTCCATAGGTCAGGGTGTCAGATCGCAAAGGAAAACATGTTGCAAGGATTTCGCCTAAGGAATGCTCTAAAGGTTCATCAATAGAGAGTTGAATTCAACATTAGGATAAATATGCAAGTGGCAAGATGCAATGTGGTTATAGATTGACACAAAGAATGATGGAAGCTCCTTCAATGTAAAGTTTTACGAGCCCATAGAAGGAAAGATCAACGGTTTTTCACTTTTAGAGAGTTTGAAAAACACTAAAAGAATACTCCAAAGTGTTCTTTTTCGTACATTTAGACCCCCAAGCCCGAAAAAGGATAAAAAATACTTGGAAATACTCTCCTGGAGAGACATGTCTCTTGAGGTGCACCTTTTTCGTAAGGTGAGTCTTCGATGTACGGAAAATGTTTAAACTTATACCAAGGAGAGATATGGTTCCTTTTTCGTAATTTAAGTTCCCTAGGCCCGAAAAAGGGATAAAATAATACCTGGGAAAACTCGCCTAGTGGGACGTGTCCCCTGAGGTATTCATTTTTCCTAGTTATTCTATTGGCCAAAAAAATGGGTAAGCTTGTACCAAATAGATGTTCTTTCTGGACCAATGAATGAGTGAGAAAGAAACAAGGCCACTAGATGATCTTTTATTGTTTATGGATTATGAAAATGACTTAAATAAGACTCTGGGAGTTTCCTTTTTTTATAAATAATCTCCAAGGTCCAAAAAATAGATAAACAAAAACCAGGGAGAATGGCTGATTTTTCATAAATTTAGTCCCTCGAGCCTGGAAAAGGGATAAACATATACTTGATAATACTCTCCTAACCGTAGTTCCTAGGGTGTACCTTTTTCATAAAATGATATGGCCGGACCACAAAAAGTTGAAACTTTCATTGGACAAATGTCTCTTTCATAGTTTAAGTGAGCTTGAAAGAAGACAAAACATGCTCTAGGGGAGTTCCATGGAAAAGGCCAAAAATGATGACTAGGGATAAGAATGCGACTTCCAACACAAATTCATGACAGGAATAAGAGGACTCTCAATCATATGGATAACATACAACATGGGCGCCAAAGTGAAAAAAAAGGTTCTATCCAGGGCACCCATGGAAGGAAGTCTCTACCACTGAATTACGACACTTAGGTCAAAGGTAGATGATAATAAAATTCTTGAGGCAAGATGGCAATGGGGCTCACAATTTCTCTTTAAAAATTATGAATGGGGAATCCCTAATTAAATTTTGTATGCAAGAGACATTTGTTGCAGTACTTGGTTAGTCCCATGGATACATGGTATTGGTCAAAGTTGCATGATTTGGATCCTTAGGGAAAAGGTGGATGATAATAAAATTTAGAGGAACTATGGAAATGGGCCTCACAATATCTCTTTCTTAAGATGTGGTTTCCTCGAATTGGATGCCAACTCAACCCATATGGATTATTTTCTAATATGGGTTAGACTACCAGGTCTACCTTTGATCCTATGGTCAATCGTCTACTATCAACCCTTGGACTATGATGGAATTCCATTCAAATATGGAATATGCCATTTACATGGGAATATGGAAAAGAAATTTCCTCTTCCCAACAAATAGAATATGTGGGTTCTAAAGGATCCTCGAGAGTGAAAGAGTATCCCTTAGATCCCTCAAAACATGGTACAGGTTGGTGGCCTCCTTTCCAACTTATCTAGAATCAAAGGAGCCATAACCCCCACCCTCATTCCCCTCTATGTTTTGGGAAGGCCACCTCTTTAGGCCATGAAATCTCCTACAACTCTCCTAATATGTCACTTGATAAGGAGATACATAGTGGCTCTCAAACCTCTGATACTTTTACATATAATATTGGGTCTAGATCAAGAGGAGACCCTTTTTTTGGAGGAATATAGGGAGGACTTGACCATGGAAACCATTGATCCAAACCCTCCCAAAGATGTTGAAATACCTCATTTTCGTGGCACAAAAGAGGTCTAACTCAAAAATCATAAGTGGAAGACAACTATCCTTAATCAGGCCCTTAGAGAAAATTCCTCTAGGATATCCTCAAATGATTCTTCTAACCCTAAATTGCATAGGAGTGGCCATTTCCTCAAAACATTTGGCCCTTGAGATATTAATTGAATTTCAAAACATATCTATCATATTCTTGCAAGAGATTATGAAAATTGGGGAGAAGGTTGTTAATGACTTGACAAGAATGTTAAAGGGTTGGGATTTCTACTTTATTGATGCTTTAGGAATATATAGGGGGAATATCACAACATGGAATAAATTATCATTCACTCTAAGTAACTCACAGGTTTTCATATCAAGGCTGTGAAGTACCCTTTTGTCCATGGACATGGAAAAATAAATCTCTTGTATAAACATTTATGGGCCTTATTATGATATGTTGGAATAATGGGAAACTTTTTTTAGTAGAGACTAGACTAAAAAAGGTCTAGTGATCATTGGTGTAGACCTAAATTTATCCCTCAGAGATTCTAAGGATGGAAATAATAGCTTAGGTGGATAACCTCTTGGGATTCTTCATAAATAAATTGGAACAAGTAAGGATCCTTGATATAGAGCCTGCAACTTTAACCCCAACCTAGAGAAACAAGAGGATAGGAGAAGCAAGAATAGAAAAAATATTAGATTGATTATTAATATCAGAATGAAATTGTAAGACTATGTCACTGGATTTCCTCAGGTGGTGAATCTGACCACATTCATGTGCTCTTGGAGGTGGTCCTAGAACAAACCTCCCAGTCCATCCAAACTAAATCCTAAATGGTTGAAGGATGAATATTTCCTGTATAAACTAAATTATACTTGAAAGACCTTTGATGATTCTCTCGGCGAATTAGCCCTCATTCAATTTCTCCAAAACCTAAAAAGGGTAAAGAATATTGCAATTAATTGGTCTATTTAGAAAAAAAAAAGGATGAGAGGACCTTACTAGAAGTTGAGGAATATCTATAATCTTTCTATAACAAAGAAGGCTTTGTTTTCCTTACAGAGAATCAAAAGGAGGAAATTAAATGCCCAGAAGATGAAAAAAATGGAAAATCTTACTTAAAAAGGAGAAATAATAGAAAATTAAGAGCAGAGATATATGGTTATAAGCAAGGGACAAAAAGTTAATTTTTTCCAGATGTATGAAAATAATAGAAAAATGATTAATTAAATACATAATATATAGAGAGAGATGATGGTTCCATTCATATAAGATTCTATGAAATGACTATTGAAGGAGTAAATTATTTTAAAACTCTTTTCAAAGAAGAATCCATAATAACCATAGAACTAATCATCAAAATGGATAATTTATCTAATGCCCCAATTTTGGATTTCCTTGTTCTACAGTCAGAGGTGACCTTACAAGTTTGTGTTAGCCTAACCATAGGAGTAAAATGAGGATAACGGTGAGTTCGTATAATTTGGCGGAGTTATATGGGACCCAGGCTAGTCCATTCATCATCTTTCATCATCAACATCATTTATGCATAGTTCTCTCTTGGTTTCATGGCATTCTAACAATTTCCGTAATTTTGGGTTATTATTGAGCATACTTTAATTTAATATACTAAAGGTACTATTTGGATCATATTATATTAGGGGATACCTTCGTGTAATAGCTCATTGGAACTGGGATGAAAATATATAAATGATGGGATGATGAGAAAGGGATTTTTGACATCCGATAATGTCTTAGAAGGAAATTAATCACTTTTCGACATAAAAAGGGGTTTAAAAAGGTTATAAAGTGATTTTAATATTCATGTGGAATTGATCAAAGAGAGGAAAGATATATAAGGGGTTCAAAGAAGTGTAAAGGAAGGGTAGCACTTCACCTTCCTCATTATGATTTGATCTCTTATTTGGAGAGCTCTTGGAGCCAAGGTTTTCATTGGGTTTTGGAAAAACCCTTTCATTATTGGTTTGGTTTCAGTGGTGCAATATCCACCCTAGATAAATGATACAGGAATCCATCTAGGATTTCCATTAAAGATTCATCTCTTATTTTTATTCAGTCTATTAGTGGGTCAATTTGATTGGGAGGATTGTGAGCTTGCTTGGAGAGATGATTTATTTGTTTACAATGACCATGGGGGATCTTGGCATGCTGGGAGGCTGAGAGGGTTTATTGAGGGCTGAAATCATTCTCAAAATAATCAAGAGGGGTTTTGAAGGTTACGTAGGTAGGTTTTAGAGTAAAGAGGAAGCCACGTTTTGCTTGGGAAAGGATGTGGGCAAAGAAGTCACATAAGAATATTGTGTGGGAGTTGGGCCCTCGTTTTAGCAGTTTGTGTAGAAGAGAGAGGTCGTGAGGGTCCCTTTTAGGGTTGATCCCTATATTTGATAGATATTAGGAGCATAGAAAGGGTTGCAGGGTCCTTTAGAGAGGTCACGAGGGCCCTAGAATAGGTCACAAGGTTTAGGAAATGTCGCAAGGTCTTCTGTAGGCTGCAGAGCATAGGAGGAGAGTCGTGGGATCTTGGACACTCAGCAGTGAAGGGACAGAGAAGGGTTTGAATGTCATATTGTCTAAACATAGAAGGTTGGAAGGAGAAACAAGCTCATTAGTGAGGCATTTAAGAGTGGGAAACAATCATTAGGGAGATAGTGGCATCTATTTTAGGCTTTGGTTATTATTATGTGTTTAATTAAGTTATTGAAATTGTTGTAGCAAAAATTAGTAATTGTATTATGCTTCCATAATAAAATATGCCTACATTATCTCTTCTATTCCATGAATGCATTGGATGTGTTAGCACTCTATAAATTTGTCTGGCTGGAAGATAGATGACAGAGGTAACTATTTCAACCAGCTTTAGGTTGGATTCTGACCTTTCCAACCAAAGAGGGCTCTCTCGAGCATGTAACTATTTGAGATATTAAAAAGATTTGGCAATTTGTGTACAGAGGTTAGATTCTACCATGGTGTAAATTTTAAATATGGTAGGACAAAATAGAAGAGCAGGGCCATTGGGCAATGGGGTTTGTTCCTGAAAAAGTATGAAGAATTATAAGCTATGTATTTCCAAAGGGAACAGAGGAAAAATAGGTATGATGTTCATCTAAATAAGTAATATGGGATGGAAGAGGAGAGGGAAGGAAATAATACTATCAGCAAGAAGCGTCTAATAGAGGGTGAATCTCTTGGTGTAGTATTAGAAAAATAAACATGAGGGCCGACTACTGCAAGCAGAGCACCAATCACGGGTGAAGTCTGAAACAGTAACCAAAAAAATACATAACAAGTATAATTGATGTGAGAAGGAGCAACAACAAAAATGAATTATTTTTATTACTTAAAGATTATTACTAGCAACAAAAACACATTCATGAATATGAAGGACAAGAAAGCACACTGAACATAAACACCGTGATGAATTTCGACTATCTAATAAAAACCTTATCTTCTTATATTAAAATTTCATAAGAAACTACAAAGTTCTCCTGCTACGAGGGCATGCCCCTCTATGGTAAGTCCAACCATTCATTCATCTTTTTGATAGTATATATAGATAAATTACATAGGGAATTCAAAACGGATCATCTTCCCCAAGATTCCAAAAATAGACATTGGTCACAGAAGGAGTAACATACAACAACTGAACTCCTATTTTCTAGGGAACGTTATAATCAAAACTGACATATTCGATATTTTTACCATGAATGCCACTTGTATGCGTCCTCACGAGATTCCCTGAAATATCCGTAATTTAGCTTGTAATTTATTTTAGATTTGTGATCTCTTCCTTTAAGGTGTCAATCTAATCAGGCTAATTCTCTCCAATACTTTCAACCACTTCAGTTTTAACCTCCTTCTTACATCGCTTTCTCCTTTTACCCTTGACAACTTGCATGTGATATCCATTTGCGTACCCATTGATAATCAAATCCTTCATGATAGGATTTAATCTGATTTCTTCACCTGAGCCTGGTTCATGTTAAGACTTTGTGTGAAAGTTTGTTGCTAGTATTTGGATAGAAAGATTTTCTTTCTTCTTCATTGATAATTTTTTCATATTATTTGAATATCCCAGTTCGTTGAAGGTCATTGGATATGTCTTCTCCATTTCCTCAGGTTTGTCCTGAAGTACGAGATTATCTCCATTAGTTGTACAAGAATTAGAGGAACGATTTATTTTGCGGTTACCCCATTTTGTAACAAAATGTTAATTGCCCAAAATAGAGTAATGTCACCCATGCTTTGAATGAAAATATTCATTGAATGCCAATCATGGGCTATTGACGAAAGTCCTTGTAGGCATAACAAATTATCACATCCAGTTGTTGATTTCAAATGATGAGCCTTCAAATTATTTTTTTGGTGGCACTCACCTAGCATCGCACAGATGAAAAGTACCCAAACAATTGTTTTCGAGATTATTTGAGTGGCTGCCAACTTTCCCTTTCCACATGCAACCTCTTGGATTTTACACATTCAATGATATTTTGACACCTGACATCAGGGTGTGATCGAACGGTTTCGAGATCACCCACTTTTCCCCCCAATATGAATCTGGTGGTGCCACATGCCCTCGAGACGAAACCATGGTATTCTTATCGGCCCTCTTTCAAAAAAGTAACCCCTATGCTAGTTCTCGGCCCGATATGCTCCCTGAACGTCGATTTGTGGCATCCGCAATATGTGACCCACCGGGTCCCATTGACTTTGCACTCCCACTAGATTTAGCCCCATCCACTTGATGTGGCCCCGTACGCTAGTATATCGCCCCTCTATACCGATTTAGCCTCCTGCTAAGTCCCGATACTTGGACTCCATATGAATTGTTTTTTACAGTGATAACATGGGATCCAACTGGGGATGCTATCCTCCCTACGAGGTAGAAAAGAACAATAGACCTTGTGCCTTATCCATTGGAGCTTCTCTCACAACAAGTGTGTTCCATACCTCGACCTATTACTGATGTTCATTAAAATATGCAATCTTCACATTTCTCTCACTTGGAGGCTGGACTCTGGACATGTTGTTAATCATATGACTGAACACTTTATTTAGAGACCTAAACTTGAACATGCTCGATTCATAAGCTTATTGGCACCTACCTTCCCTAACTACTCAAATGTACTACCAATAAAATGAAATCAAAATGCCAATGCATCTATGCTAGCATTTTATCCACTGCTTGTTTATTTAACACATGCTTGCTCCAAAACTTGTTCACTAATAACCCATCCTAGAAGTTATATATGAATTTGAATCTTAGAATTTTAAAAATATTGGGATTGTTTATTGTTTCTAGCAAAATTGCAAATGGATCTTCCAACACATGCATAAGACCAAAATCATGTTTCACTTCTTCCACTGCATTCTTTATTTCATGCGGTTTACCCTGTTGATTTCCATCAAGAGGCTGAAAAATCCGCTGAGATTGCTGGAAGTAACAACCTCCTGAATCAGAAGACATCACTGGATGAAAAGAAACCACTAGTGTAAAACAATCCATATCTATTACTAATGTTGATTCGCCATTATCTTCATCTCTGAGCTTACAATCCATCTTAAGCCTTAAATTTCGATTGTTATAATTTTCCATATAACATGCCACGGGATCACGAAAACCATGAAAAATCAGAAAAACAAAAACAAAAAGACAAGCCTCTTTCATAAGTGTTTGTTGTTCTTGTTCTATTTTGAGAACATTTTCAAATGAAATGGAAGAAATAGGTTTTTCTACTCTTCCATGCATATCAACAAAAACATTCATACATCCTTGAAAATCTTCAAATATGATAGCCATATTATGTGTATCAAGACTATCCTCTTGTTCATTAAACAATTCTAGTTTGGTTTTATTAACCTTCTGAAAATTTGCTTGATGATTGTCATTTTGAATTTCAAATAAATGAAGAGAAATAAGTTTTTGTTCATAATATTATTGCAAATGTGGAAAGCTAACTGCATGAACTATTTCACATTCTAGAGTTCCCATGGATGCATTTTCAAAACCATGATTTTCAAATAAATCAAACAAAACAACTGCCTCTTCATTTTCTTTCTATATTTTTGATTGAAAAGTGGCATACACTATTTTGTTTCTTTCCTGAAACTCCATGTCATTTGTTTGTTCACTACTTGAATTTTCCATAGAAGCATTTTTAACACTCTCATCCATGTCTAAACCCATTGGAATTCTGACAATCACCTCATCCATAGGGGAAGAAAGACAACTTTGAAACACTTTGTCTTGCTGGAAATCTTATTGAATATCTTCATCAATTTCTGGAGAAGGTGAATGACTTTGAAGGACAATTCTTTTGTTAGCTTCCTCTATTGGATTGTGATTGGCTCTCAACAATTCAAAAGAAGAGAAACATAATGGAAGGTAGCTTTCATTTGCAAGTCTATTTCTTTCTTCAAATTCAACCTCATACCTGGAGGGTTTATGATCTGAAACATAATAAACCTTTTGTTTCAGCAATTTTAAATAAGAAAAACATAATGGCAAGGTTCCTTCACCTGATTCAAAACCTTATTTATTTTCTTCACCGCTGTTATATGAACATTTTTCAATTTCTTTGGATTGTTGAACACACTCATTTTCAGATTCATCTTCGACCAATGGCTGCAATTTTTTGTCAATTTGTTCTAGTGTGAATCAGTGTGATTTGGCATCAGCAGACATTCCTTTGCCTCAATGATGATCTTAGAATTTTATTTTAACAATTTAAATGAAGAAAAGTATAGAGGTAAAGAATTTCCTTCATCTGGTTCAGAACTTTCTTCTTTGCAACTATGATATGTAGGCTGATGGATCTTACTACACTGCTAAAAAGGAACATTTTCAGGGAGAGAACATGCAGTTGGTTGTTCTAAGAAGTCAACCTCATAATCATCATCATATTCATCATATATATGAAAATCAACAACATCTACAATGTCATCTAGCAAGAAAAAACTTGGAGCATCAGCTTGCTCTTGTACAGACTGATTTGCAAACTCATCTTTTTGACTGCCCACAAATGAATATATGAAACAACCAGATTCATGCTTATCATGGGGTGGATCAGAAACTACATAAGTGCCCTCTCTTTTAATAAGTGGAATATAATCCTCTACAAAATCATTAGCATTCAAAATTTCAAGAGGACCTATAACACCATCACTGTTATGCTCAAGATTCCAATCAACTATTTTCTGTTCATATTCACTTTCATGTCCTGGAGCATCCAACCCCTCATTTCTAATCTTTTCACATGCTAGGATGTTGTTTTGAATCTCTTGAGCATCATAAAACATTTGCTGCGAGGATTTAGGTTTTCTTTCCATCATGACGAAAGACAAATCTAGGTGAAAAGTAGTGACATACTAGAGCATGGAAAAAACTTCAGTGGGTTGAATTTCTTTGAGCAGATTATAATAAATACTGGAAAACCTTCTACTGAATGTGGAAATAGTCTCATTTCTTTTCTCTTTCAAGGCATAGAATTATGTAAGCTGTAGGTCTAGATATTTCTTCTTACCCCAAAACTTTGAAAAAACACTCTTCAATTCTTCCCATGAGCTATTTGTCTCTTGATTCAAATGTTTAAACCCTTCTTTAGTATCCCCTTTCAAGGATTGAGAGAAATCCCTCATACAAACATCGTCATGGTCAATCTCAAACAAATCTATAAAATGATCAAACTCTTGGATGTGTTTTTTAGTTGAGATGGCACCATAATCCCCATCAAACACAGGTAGATATTCATAGTGCTTTGGAGGAAAATCATGAAGGATGTAGGGTAATTTTAAGGGTTTCTATCTGTGATGGGTCTTGGAGGGTGTTGGATCAAGTAAAGGAGGTGAAATATCAGCCTTGGTTTCATGAGGCTCATCAACTTGGTCATGGTTATCACATGGCTCAGATGGGAGATTTTGATCAAAATCAGTGATAAACTGAGGAGATATCTGTATAATTTCGAGAGGAGGATATACAATTTCAAGATGATCATGATCATCATTTGCATGCAGTAGGTAAATAAAATTTTGTTTAACACGTTTAGGAAAAGACAAAAGGTAATTAACAACAAAAAATATAATGTCTTGGAAAAAATTCAATTTTAGGTACTTGTTTTCTCCCATGATGTCCTTTCATACCTCTGTCAAGGGCTCTCATATTCGGAAAGTGGAGTCGCCAATGATATTTTGAAAGCGAGATTCTTCATTAAGAGTGGAGTCGCCAATGAAAATTTAAATTTATGGATTCTTCTACTAGTGGAATCACCTTCAAACTGATTTTTCGATGTGTGGAGTCGCCATAGCAATAATACAACCAATATGTGCCTAAGTGTCTACTGCTCTCAGACCTTAGAACTCAACCATGTTGTTCGTTCTCAGGGAAAATTTTTCAATTTCCTCCCCGGCAGCGACACCAAAATGTTAGCACTTTATAAATCTATCTGGCTGGAAGACAGACGACAAAGGTAATTGTTTCAACCAACTTTAGGTTGGATTCTGACCTTTCCAACCATAGAGGGCTCTCTTGAGAACAAAAATATTTGAGATATTAAAAAGATTTGGCAATGTGTGTACAAAGGTCAGATTCTTCCATGGTGTAAATTTTAAATATGGTAGGAAAAAACAGAAGAGCAGGGCCATTGGGCAATGGGGCCCATTCCTGAAAAAGTATGAAGAGTTATAAGCTATGTATTTCCAAAGGGAAAAGAGGAAAAATAGGTATGATGTTCAACCATATAAGTAATATGGGATGGTAGAGGAGAGGGAAGGAAAGACTACTATCAGCAAGAGGCATCTAATAGAGGGAGAATCTCTTGGTAAAGTATTAGAAGAAAAAACATGAGGGCTAGCTACTGCAAGCAGAGCACCAATCACGGGTGAAGTCTGAAACAGTAACCAGAAAAATACATAACAAGTATAATCGATGTGAGAAGGAGAACCAACAAAAATGAATTCCTTCTATTACTTAAAGATTATTACTAGCAGTGAAAACACATTCATGAATATGAAGGACATGAAAACACATTGAACATCAACACCGTGATGAATCTCGGCTATCTAAGAAAAACGTTATCTTCTAATATTAAAATTTCATAAGAAACTACAAAGTTCCCCTGCTACGAGCGTAGGCCCCTCTCCGGTAAGTCCATCCATTCATTTATCTTTTTGATAGTATATATAGATAAATTACATATGGAATTCGAAGCAGATCATCTTCCCCAAGATTCTAAAAATAGACATTGGTCACAGAAGGAGTAACGTACAACAACTGAACTCCTATTTTCTAGGGAACGTTATAATCAAAACTGACATATTCGAGATTTTTACCCTAAATGCCACTTGTCTATGTCCTCACAAGATTCCATGAAATATCCTTAATTTAGCTTGTAATTTATTTCAGATTTGCGATTTCTTCCTTTAAGGTGTTAAGCCAATCAGGCTGGTTCTTTCCAATACTTTCAACCACATTAGATTAACCTCCTTCTTACATCGCTTGCTCATTTTAGCCTTGCCAGCTTACATGTGATATCTGTTTTCATACCCATTGATAATCAAATCCTTCATGATAGGATATAATCTGATTTCTTCACTTGACCCTGGTTCATCTTCAAACTTTGAGTGAAAGTTTGTTGCCAGTATTCGAACAACAAGATTTTATTTCTTCTTCATTGATAATTTTGTTAGATTATTTGAATATCCTGGTTCGTTGAAGGCCACTAGATCTGTCTTCTCCATTTCCTCTGGTTTGTCTCAAAGTACAATCTTATCTGCCTTAGCTGTACAAGAATTAGACGAATGATTCATTTTGTGGTTACCCTATTCTATAATAAAACGTTAATCACCCAAAACATAGTATTGTCACCCATTCTTTGAATGACAATTGTCATTGAATGCCAATCATGGGCTGCTAATGAAATTCCTTGCAGGGATAATGACTTATCATGTCTGGTTGTTAATTTCAAATGATGAGCCTTCATTTTAGTTTTTTGGCGGGACTCACCTGGCATCGCACAGACGGAAAGTACCCAAACAAGTGTTTTCAAGATGATTTGACTGGCTGTCAACTTTCCCTTTCCACATGCGACCTCTTGGATTTGACACATTCAATGATATTTTGACACGTGACATCGGGGTGTGATCAAGCGGTTTCGAGCTCACCCACTTTCCCCCCCGATATGCATTCGGTGGTGCCACGTGCCCTCGAGACGAAACCATGGTATTCTTATCGGCTCACTTTCAAAAAATTGGCCCCTGCGCTAGTTCTCGATTTGATATGCTCCCTGACTGTCAATTTGTGGCATCCACGATCTGTGACCTGTCGGGTCCCATTGACTTCACACTCCCACTAGATTTAACCTCGTCTGCTAGATGTGGCCCCGTTTGCTAGTCTCTCACCCCTCTATACTGATTTAGCCTCTTGCTAAGTCGCGAGACTTGGACTCCATATGCAATTTTTTTACAGTGATAACATGATGGATGTCATATGTTTGATGGAATATCCCTTGTTATAATATATGAAAATGGTTTGTGTAAAGTGGTAAACCAATTTATGTTATTAAAATCATATGTGAGACAATTGTTTGAGAAAACTACACAACTCTAGCAAACATCAATTGGGAAACAAACAAAATAATCTATCCCTAAACACATTAGGGATATTAGAGTGGAATCAGAGCTCAAGATCTTGCAAGATTAAGGGGAAATAGTGAGAAGGAAATAAAATTGTGTACATATAGGTGTAAGAAAGGATGATAGCATGGTTTGCACTCATGTGGTTAATAAAGATGGAGAGAGATCTGAATCCCATGGCTGAAATCTCAAGGAGGTTAGCAACAATTAAAAACATGTATTTCCACTACTAGGAGTATCTAGCATTGGGTGAGGAGATCTATTCAAATTTTCCATTTAAAATATATTTCACCCTCAAGTACAGATGTTTTCCTAAGAATGTGGATGAGGATTCCTTTAAAGGAACATGGAAGAAATTGATGAGAGGCGAGCATGTGAAGGAACATGCATCTAGCCATGAGGAGGATGTATGCATGGATGAAGATGAAACAACAACCTGTGATACATCATCAAACCTAACCTATAAGGTTGATGACACTAGTGTGTTGGATGGGCATACCTTTGATGAATCAACAAAAGATGAGGATGCAACATCTTAATATGACTATGAGGAAATGTTCCAATCAATCGATGTTGAGGATCCAACATCTTTTAGTGAGTATGATGCTTATAATGAGGGTAGTTCAAGTGTGATATCACCTATGCATGATAAGGATTGAACACTCTATTTCATGTATGATGTCGATGATGATGAGGATATGATTATACCTCGACATGATGGTGAAATTGAACAAATACCCTAAGCATTGCAATATTTGGAGAACCAATTATTCGTCACATAGGAACAAATTGTATAGGTGTTGACGAGGGAAGATGGTGCCCAAAAGTTTATTGAAGACCTTATGTGGAGAACCCAGTTGGAGGAGAGACAAAGGGGAGTGGAAGATAAAGTCACTAGTACCCAATCACACATCATCAAAGAAGCACAAAATCAGATGAAATCCAATTACCTCCAACTGTTCATGGATAGGGACCTTGCTCTTAAATTCGGTGAAGACAAGGACATGGAGGTTAAGGAGATTTGTTACCAACTGAGTTGGCAATGATTTTCATCACTGATAGTCAATACACATGAGGGTGTGAGTGACATTCATGATTCTAGGGAGGAGCCTCTTGTGACGATCCCGTATGAGGACCATTCATAATTACAGGTGCTTGAGGATAGGTTTGACACTGAGGGTTTTGACCATGTGTATGTTTTTTATTATGGGGTCATGAACCTCTTTTGTTGGAGATCCCAATAAAGGCTCAAGGATTAGCTATGGAAGAGATAGTTGCGCACCTTTATTGCATACCAGGTCGCAAGGAAGTATATGCATCTATGGATTGGGTGGACATGTATATGACAGAGATGGGCATGCTCTAGGGAACATGTTCAGGTGACATCACTAGGGTGATGGATAAAGTAGCACATACAAGATGGTATGGGAAAATTCAGTAATCAACAACAGTGTGCAGGGGTATCCATTGGCACACAAGAGTGTACAATGGAGTTGTGGGGTATTTCCTCCAGGGAGACCTCCCGATAAAGACTTCAAGCACACCATTGAGTTGAGGTTTCCCAGGATCGACGAGTGGATGGGTGAGCCTCAGGGATCAACATATCCCTTGATGATCAATCTTCATATGGGATATCATTAGATGAGGGCCAGGGAGACGAATAGGAACATGTCTTCTTCTAGACTTCATTATGATATCTTGGTCAGGCCCTTGGGGTTGACCAACACACTAGTCATTTTCCAGTCTTGAAGACAGTGGCATAGGCATCTATTGTTATTATTTGATGTTTTCCTTGTATTCAACATGACACTAGAGGAGGGCACATGTGGCATTATGGTCATGACATAGGGATTTCATTTGGACCTTGTGATCAATGTGCAAAGGGCACATGAGGAGATCCCGACACTATTGGATTGCTTCATAGGTATTTCAACGAGCAGTAGGAGTGATGTACTTCCAATTTGGCGGTGGGATCCTGGAATTCATCGGAGTGATAGATTGCTTCAGATAATGAGGGTGATCGACAGGTGCATGTCAGTGATTGGCCTGTATCATTATGAGGATGTTGTGAGAGTTGTTCTATATGGCGAGGTAGATTTTCCCTCATGATAACCAGGATCAAGTCTATCTATGGATTGGTAGGATTTGACATCACCGAAATTCCTAGGTGAGACATGATCTAGGATAGTGAGTTTAGTCCTCTTAGGGATTTCATCTTGGGTGTTCAAGAGGGGAGAGTGTAGTCTAAGCATGGTGGTCAGACGATTATGATCGAAGGGGTGCAATGTTGGTATGGTAGTTCCTCTCAGAGATTAGCTTGGGACCCTGGGGCTGCAATGTTTGACAACTCGGTAGTCGATACAAATGAGATGACTAGTTTTCTCCTTTTGGAGATTACTCTTGGGATGGTTAGGATTGGTTGCTTGTAGGAGTGTTCTTCTAGGGAGTTGAATGATTTTGCAGCTTATAATTGTATGTCTTATCAAGGGAAATTAGATAGATTATTGTATTAACACCTTGCAAATCGGGGCTATGAGTAGAGGGTGCTTCACATGATACAAGCTAGTTTGGGACCTTGTTGACTTTATCACTTGCAGGCATGTCCAAGAGAGGTTCACATGAAGGGATTTTGAGGAGGAGTATACGACTCGTCAACAATATAGGTTAGGGCATACTCATCTAGCAGGGTTGATGCAACCCTTTCCCATTTCCGAGCGAGAGTGGGAGAGCATGTTGATCGATTGCATCACAAGCTTAAATAGGGTGCAGGGAGAAAATAGTATGTGTGCAGTGATTGACCAGTCATCAGATTTCACACACTTTCTAGTGATGTATTTGGAGTATGGGGAAGTACATGTGACAGATCTATCTAGTGGAGAGTTGTTTAGAGTCCATGAGTAGTTCATAGTCATTTCCAGTGATCGGGACATACTTCCTTTTCTGGTATTCGAGATCGAGCATGGTTGTGGATCTCCGGTACGTGACTTCACGTGGATGTCTATGTATGATACTATTCCTAGTAGTAGGTTCATCCCCTACAGGTTTTTCAGCTTGGAGTTCTAGGGAAGGAGGATGCACACTGGGAAAGATGGTTGGATAGTTATGATCAAGATGCTGTAATGAAAACATGGTGGTTCCTTTATGAGATTAGATTGGGACCCCGAGATTTCAGTATTGGACAACTCAACACCTGACATGGTTGCGAGAGACAATTTTTTATTCCACGATATTGGTTCCCTAGTAGAGTATTTCAATGAGGGGTTGATCACATTGTGGCGATATCGAGTTTCTCTACTTAGCGATAGTTTTCAGAAGGCCTCTTATGTATGTACCTTGTTGGATCTTGCATTGAGCAAGAGATGCTTCACATCTTCCATGGTGGTTTGGGACCCTGGTATCATTTTCAGTTTCATCCTGGCTTAGTCAATGGAGTGTCAAGTTGTGATGGCATTGCTTGAGGACAAACAATCTTTAAGAAGGGAGCACGTAATTTCCCTAATTTTCGATTCCCCTATTATGCAGTCATAAGTGATCTTACGAGTTTGTGCCAACTTGACTAGAGGATATAAATGAGGATAACAATGAGTTCAAACAATTTGGTTGAGTTATATGGGACACATGCTAGTCCATTCACCATCTTTCATCATCGAGATCATTTCCACACAATTCACTCTTGGTTCCATGGAATTTTGATGGTTTCCATAATTTTGGGTTATTATTGAGCATAGTTTAATTAAATAAATTAAAGGTATTATTTGGATCATATTATTTGATGGGATACCTTCATGTAATAGCTTGTTGGAATCGGGGTGAAAATATCTAAAGGTTGGAATGATGAAAAATGGACTTTCAACATCCAAAAATGTCGCAGAAGCCAATTAATCACTTTATGGCATAAAAGGGGGTTTAAAATGGGTTATAAAGTGATTTTAATCTTCATGTGGATTTGGTCAAAGAGAAGAAATATGTAAAAGGGGTTTGAAGAAGTATAAAGGAAGTGTATCACTTCACTTTCCTCATTATGATTTGATCTCTTATTTGGAGTGCTCTTGGAGCAAAAAGTTTTTGTTGGGGTTTTGGAAAAACCATTCCACTATTGGTTTG
>ML779621.1:333686-398934 GCA_009831015.1 Picea engelmannii | reverse complement strand
TGGGAAACAATCATTAGGGAGATAGTGGCATCTATTTCAGTTTTTGGTTATTATTGTATGTTTTATTAAGTTATTGCAACCACTGTAGAAGCCATTAGTAATTGTATTGTGCTTCCACAATAAAAGATTCCTACATTATCTCTTCTATTCCAGAGCACATTGGATGCATATCATATGTTTGATATAATATTTTTTGTTATAATATATGCAAATGGCTTGTGTAAAGTGGTAAATAAAGTTATGTTATTAAAATCATATGTAAGACAATTGATTGACAAAACCACAAAATTAGAGAAAACATCAATTTAGCAACAAACACAATATTCTAGCCCAACAAGTATTCGGGATAAATTACAACTTCTTTCCAATCTTTGTTAACCTTGATTATAATCAAGAATTAATCATAGAAGTTGGGAAATAGGAGTTTCTATGAACTCTCCATGGCTTCCAAAAGGAAAAAATCCCAAGGTTGAATGGTCTCTCAATATTATTTTTCTTGAACTATTTTGATTTCAATAGAGAGGACGTTCGATGTGTGGACGAGGTCTCTTGAACCTCTTAGAAAGTATTAACAACTTTTAATAGTTCCTTCTTAGTCTTGATCCCTAAGACAGATAGTGCCACTTTTTTTGAGAACTTTAGACTGATTTCTCTCTATAATTGTATTTACAAATTTACCTCCAAAATAATATCTAGAAGGATGAAAGGAATTCAAAATTCTCTATCATTGGATCTCTTTTAAGAAAATTGTATTTATGGAAGGGAGGTAAATTCATGAGGCAGTGAGAGTAGAACAAGAGAGTTTCCACTCAATCAATTCCAGGAACCTAAAATCCCTATCCTTGAAGGTGGAAATTTCCAAATCATTTGATAGGGTGAGATGAATTTTCATTAGATTCATTGTTATTCATCATGGTTTCTATCATGGCTTCATTACTTAGGTAATGAGACACATTAGCTCAGTTTATTTTGCAATTATAATCAATGGTGTTGCCTCTCCATTTTTTAAGTTTGAAAGATGGATCAAATAGGGTTTTCCTTGTTGATATTATGGTAGTTGTGGGAGGTATTTACCTCCACGTGTAAACCTGACGAGGATAGAATACTCCGGGAAGCAAGAATAAACCCTAATGAGTTGGATAACAACCCTAGAAGACTTGTTGGCTCAAGAAGATAATTTATATTAGGTTATTATTCTCCAAGAGAAGAAGTCGACCAGAAATAATAATATATACTGAACAGACAGATACCCAGAATGAGAAGTCGGCCCAGGCAGTTAGCGAGATTTAGTATAAATATAGGAGACCAGTTCTCATTCTGGCAGACACAATTGCAGAGAAACAACTTGTGCGCACTACAATGCCCAATCTTGTGCACAGATTTAGAGGAGAGTTGTTGGTGCAACTGTTGTAGCTAGCAGTTACGTTTTGGCTTGGACTATCTCTTGGCTAGGGTTTGGACTATCTGATCAACTCTTGTCGGTGCACTATCATTGGGGAAAGGAGCGTTACCCTTTGTTTGGCTCTCTAGCGTAGGGTTTGCTTCTAGAGTGATTCTTTGTCAAGGTTAAGGTGCTTGGAGGGTGGCTTCGACCTATGGTTGGGTGACAATAGAGATATTGTCAATGGTAAAACGAGAACTATCCATTATATTCTAACAGGTTATGGGCCCCCACCTCCTCCTTAGCGATATAAGAGTTGTTCTAAGTACAACTTGAGTGAACCTAATGATTAAAAACATATATTTCCTCGTGAGAACATACATTCCCTGGTGGAAGATCAGAGGTTAAAATCTATAAACTTGGGTCCCTGGTCCAATCACTTTTATATTTTACTGACTTTAATAATTCAAATAACATGTAAAATTAACATAAACAATAACATTTTAACAAATAAAAATAAAAACATTTTCAATTTTTCTTTCTCTCTTTTAACAAATAAAAATAAAAACATTTTCACTTTTTCTTTCTTTCTTTTGCTTATTATTTATTACCTCTTCTATTTTATTGGTTTTGGTATTGAAAAAATTGCATGCAAAGATAACGCTCAAGATAAATTTATTCATATCATAATATTTATTTATTCATAATAATATATTATTGTTTAATAATATTTTAAATTTGGTACAAATTTACATCATCAAATTCTAATAAAAAATTGTGTTTTGGTAAAAATTTATATCACCAAATTTTAATAAAAAAATACAAAGCAACTTAAAACCAAAAACCACTTTTATTTTCTTATCGATTTCTTCATCCTCTCTCTTTGTATCCGTATTGACTTAGTCCTTCTAAAAGTACCGTACCATACATTTTAATTCAACTAAATATGTGATAACCTTTTATAAGAAGTATGACAGCAAAACGTTTTCTAACCATCACATTGTATTTTTCAGAAGCTTTTTGGACAAAGCAGCTATGAAGGACGATAACAGCTACGCCCGTCCATCGCAATGGCGGTCGTGCAGCGTGGAGCAAGTCGAGGAGACAAAAGCATTCCTGAGAGTTTTGCCTATATTCGGTAGCACAATAGTAATGAACTGTGCCGTAGCACAGTTACAGACTTTCTCAGTTCAACAAGGAACCCTAATGATGACACGTTTTGGGAACAATTTCAACGTGTCTCCTGCTTCCCTAGCGGCCTTTCCTCTTCTCCTATTACTGTTCGCGGTGCCTCTGTATGATTTATTTTTGGTGCCGTTTGCCAGGAAAAAGACCGGTCACCCTGCAGGATTTCCTACCTTACAGAAAACGGGCTTGGGCCTAATCATCTCGGCTGGTTCTATGGCAGTAGCAGCGTTAGTAGAAACCAGGAGAAGATCCAGTGCAACCAAACTATCAGTACTGTATCTGGTTCCCCAGTTTTTCTTGTCCAGCTTGGCAGAATTTTTCACCAGAGTTGGGCTAGTGGAGTTCCTCTACAGTCAATCGCCTCCCCAGATGAGATCCATGTCAGTGGCACTCAACTCATGTTCGGTTTCGATGGGATATTTTCTGAGCTCCCTCTTGGTCTCAGTCACTAACCGCGCCACCATGAAAAGCAAGAAGATTGGACAGTCAATAGTGCATGTGGGCGGATGGCTTTCCAATAACGACCTTAACGAGGACCACTTGAACCGGTTCTACTGGATGTTATGTTTTATGAGCGTCGTCAACTTATTCAACTTTGTGTTCTGGGCCATTTCCTATAAGTATCAATCCTCCAGCAATACACTTGTCCATAAAACCAGCGGGAGCTTCGTTAGTGAAGCAATGGACATCCAAAATGGACAAGAAAATAACATCCATGATCATGAAAATGTGGAGCACATGGCAAACATGTAGCAGCACCACAAGCAGGGAAGATTTGTTCTGTCGATCGCAAGCCAACGAAATAGAATCAGCTATGGGCACTGCGGAGAATTAAAGTATCTGGCTTATGAGCCGGCACTCACTGAAACAATGGATTCCCTTGCATTGTAGAAAATACACAGTAATGCCAATTGAAAGTAGAAAATACACAGTAATGTCAATTGAAAATTACAGAAGTTATGGGTTTATATACTCTATGTTTAATCGTTAGTCTCCATGTGACAACTATCCACATTACAGCAGACAATCGTTATCGCAATTGCAGATTCCATTCCATCATTTAATAGACATTACACCGATACTATTATAATGTCGGTGTTTACTGACAGATATGGTTATACTGTAGAAAACGTGAATATCATGAGCTAAGGTTGATGCTATGAAGAGACCTGGTAAGAAACTGAGGAGACCTGGTAAGATGGAATTATGACCTAAAATATGATGGCAAAGACATTCAAGAGGCAATAAATATAATCTTAGGACACAAATGAGATTCTTCAAAGATACTAACGTGGATGCTAAAATGATTTGGCAAGAAATGATTTCTTGTGACAATATTGAGGAGTTGCCTAGCTTTGTTGCCAGTGTGTTACATGATCTTGTCAATGATATTGTTGAGAAACGTGGATGCTAAAATGATTTGGCAAGAAATGATTTCTTGTGACAATATTGAGGAGTTGCCTAGCTTTGTTGCCAGTGTGTTACATGATCTTGTCAATGATATTGTTGAGAGTTAGAATAATTTATCAAAATTAATAGAGTTTTTAGTCTAAAATATAATCATTAAATAGTTATGTATAAAACAAATAAAATTTATGCATTATCTTTATGATGAGCTTGACCAAAAATTTACAAGATTATGGATTGTTGAGAGATTTACATTTAATTCTTAGTTATATGTTTTGTTTCCATTATCTCTTGTATTAGTGGGCTTTCCATGAATTACATACTAAATTGTTGACAGGCCTATTAATATGCTAAAATAATAATCATATTAGATACCAAGGCTATAACCATGTCATGATTTATAACATGCAAACACATAGCATTCTGAATGCAATAAAATAACTATGAATCAACATGTTCAATACTATTAATGAGATGGGATATGCGAACATGAAAATAGAGAGATGGCCATATTTCCTTGGGTTTGCTCATTGTCTATTGTTTGCAAGAGGTGAAAACCTATCCTTCAAAAGCTAAAAATAAACAATAATAACCATGGTTACTATATGGTTGTATGACATATTTAGATAAGGGTTATTACTATTAATATATTACATTAAACAAACCATTCATTTGAATTATTAAACTCCTGAGGATGATCCCTACTTTGGGATTGAAACGTCGAGTAGTTTCTAACACATTCTCCTTTTAAACATTAATTCTTATTTTCTCTTCAAAATTGACATTCATGAACTTATTTGTAATTAATCTCACTAATAAGCTCCTAATTTCATTACAATTTATATTGATAACCTATGACTAATTGTTTTGATTTTTTATAGAGAGGAGTGGAGGAAAAGATAAGAAAGTAAGAGAGGTTATGATGTGTTAGCACCAGAAGTCACCTCTGGATTGCGGTAGAGGTAAGCCTGATACCCATCAGAATTTTGTGTCACGGGTTGGTTATAAAAGTTCAAATGGGCGCAATCTCAAGAAAATATCGTCTCAACTCAGAAAAATGGACTGATGTGCACAAGAAGATGAGGTCTTAGTTTAACTTCAGTCAGTAGGTTGTAGTGAGGGTGAGTAGAAGGAATACTTCGGTGAGAAGGATGTAGAGGTTTGTCGTGGACATCGGGTCTTCTAGCAGCCTAAAGAAGGAAAAATTAAACTCAAGATCTTCTTGAGTTCAAATCATAAAGAAACTGAAAGGAATTATAACAACATTACAATCGAACATCCATCATAATGCAGTCACAATAATTCAAGCGAATCAGTCAATCATGAACTCTTTCAGCATCAGAAGGAAACAAGAGGGAGTAAGAAAGTTGACTGTAATTAAACAAGAAGTCTCAAATACAGATACATGGCTAGAAAAACAGAAGCTTCATTAAGATTTTACAATGCGATAGCTTTTCTCTACCATCGACCGTAACAAAATATCAAAACTGAGTATTTATAATCAGAACAACTCGCCATCAATAGGAGTGTGACCTGGCTACTACAATCAAAGCTTTGCGTCTACATATTATTTTGTCAGGCTGCGCTCGCATTCTTCTGACAGACACAAGATCAAATCAATATGGGCTTCACAAGAAAATCCATGACAGGGAACTTTCAGCTGACAGACTGCCCTCCATGGCTAGATTTTCCATGCTTTCCATTTATCTGGTGAAACGAGGTTTCAACTACCTTTCCCACTTTCATTAACTTATTTTATTGGGATCAAGATGAAGCCTAACACCCATGAATTCTTCAGGTGAGCTCACAACTCCTTCGAGTCAAAATTGGTGCCTCAAGGCCATAAGGATCCTTCTCTATGACCAACTCGAGTACTCTGATCTTTTGTGTGGCTCCATTCCCTTGCCTCATACGACCGCGGGCTGTGACCTCATGCTTGTCCATATGAAATATCGAGATTTTGCATTTCGGGAGTTTTCACTCCCCTTGACTCCAAATATCTCGATGCTCGAAATCGTGAAACGGTCCACCTGGATCAATGGTTGGACTTTCTTAGGACTTGACGACCATGATCATTTCCTTAAACAACTATAGTTGCCCACTACTTGAATGGGGACTTATCTTTATTTTGGCTCCACTTTCCATATGACCCCACCTTGTGACTATTGGATTAACTCTTAGGCGCATCATGATTTCATGTTTTATGAACTCGCGATGTGCTCCATGCTCAAAACTCCAAGTCACAAAAATGCGACTGCCCGGATCGATCGACACACATCTCTTTACATCTGACGACCCAGATCATATCGACATTTCGAGGTTAGGGATGTCAGCATTTCTCACTTTCCCCTTGCCGAAATGGATTTCTCCGTGTCTCGGATCTGGCACCACGTGTCCCACTGAACAGACGGCCTTGATTATTTCGCGACTCCGCATTTCATGAGTCCTTATGACTCAAGCATTTAACTGCTCCATCCTGCGAGTCACCGAAACACTGATCCTGCGCTGCGCGTCCTTCACAGTATCAATGGCTAGGATGGGCCTCATGATTTCAGACCTTTTTCCACTATACTTTGTGCAATTGTATGGTCTCGATCACCCGATGGTCATTGATATGATCTACTTGAGGGATCTCTGCCGTTGAAAAATGATCTTCCTCGCTCGCTTGATTTGCGTCCACATCAAATTGCTTCAAGTATTGCGCTTGGTGCTCATGAATGTGACCTACGGGAAATCACATGGATGATTGCATGAGGGCTCGGGAAAACAAAGGCTCAACAATAGAGGTAAAGAGAAAAAAGATTGTCTTTAGGGAAAACAGAAAGGCTTAGAGCCAATACTTCCCACGCAAGCTGCTAAGTAAAAAGAGGTCTATCAAATGGATGAAGGCTAACATAAGGAAAACTACAAGCCAAGAGGAAAAACCTATGATTGGGTCTACAAAAGGAGGAGAGATAGACAAAATTACAGACCTGGGTAGAAACCACAACTCACAAGACCTTGACAAGTTTATGTGGTAACATAATGAGTTGAAAATAAATTTGGGATCTTTGTTGGATATAATTCATGTGGATATCCCAAAATAGAATTAGACATATGCAATGAAAAAAAAAATCATGAAGACTCTCCTAAATTATGGTTCATTTGGTCTAATTTCCATAAAGATAAGAAGCTATTGTTCTCTGTGTCTTGTGTCCTTGTGTCACATGACTTAGTTGATGTTCAATGTTACACATAAAAGATGGAAATTGCATTAAGCTACAAAATTATTTTTAACATATCAGTTTAACATATATCAACTAATGTCTTGTGTCCAAGTAGGGTGACCTAAATGACATTAATTAGATGAGTCGATACTTATTGTGCTTTCACTTTGCAAATGTATAGGGGTAAATAATCATCATCATTATCCTTATCATCATAATCATTCATCAACATCAAATAAACAAACACTTCAATTCATAGAACATGTTCCATGAAATGTGTGTGTGTGTGTGTGTATTCAAAATAACCTAAATTGTACATTTTTACAAAATGGAACATCAATCCCAATAGGTTGGTGGAGAGGTGAGTGGTGTTAACCCCCATAGGTTGTACAAGGGATGGAAAAAACCTTAGGATGGAAACTGGTATCCCAAGAGCTAAGGCAGAGTGGCCAAGCGATGAACTTTACTTCTAGCAATAGGTTGGTGGAGAGGTGGGTGGTGTTAACCCCCATAGGTTGTACAAGGGATGGAAAAAAATTTAGGATGGAAAGTGGTATCCCAAGAGCTAAGGCAGAGTGGCCAAGCGATGAACTTTACTTCTAGCATGAGGAAAAATGATGGTAGGAATGTCGGTAGTGGTGAATGGGATAGTGGTGGTACAGATGAATTGGAAGTAAATGAACCAACTTGCATACACATTTATAATATTTATATTTATACAAAACTATGAAATTCAACCAATAAATAACAAATTTCACATTAAAACAATATTTAACTTGATACATGATACCTATGAAGGGGGTGGTCTATCCATCCCAGGTGGAGATGACTCATCGTTGTATGATACCACAACCTATAGAAACATACCAAAATTATATATGATTTCTCATAAATAGTCTGCAAAAAAAAAAAAACAATTGTCTTACAGATGTAGTAGAATAGTATCATATCAATGAGATTGCCAAAGAATAAGAAGATCACTTTGGTGAATTTATCAAAGGTACCACATACCTGATTATACACTACACCAAATGAGAAGGTTGTTTTTGCTGCTACATTTGTGGTGGAAACTAGCACTAATGCATATGTTAGTGTCGAGGGTACACTGTCCAAGTGTAGCAATTGAAAACATCATATATATATATATATATATATATATATATAAACACAATAAACTACACACACACACACACACACACACACACACATATAGAAACACAAAAAATAAATGAAGAACATATATATGGTCAAGATTCTAACATCTTGCATGAAACTCTCATGTCTAGTGGCCTCCATCATCCCATAACAAATATGCTTGTAGCTTGAGAATCTATGAGGGTCACATAAATGGCTAGTCTATCCATGTTCCCTATTCTACATGGACTCTATTGTAGGGCCTCAAGGACCAATCCCTTTCACAAGATCACTTGTAGGTAGTTGTTGGTGGGATAATGCTATAAAGGTGTTGTTCTACATCAAGCTCCAAGTCAAGGTGGATATGGATGCCTCCTTCTAGCTGATGCTTTCTTCGATGGGAGGATGGTGGACAGGGGGGTTAGGCCTTCACCTAGGAGGATGAGGACCTAGCAATGGGTCACACCTAGAATTTTCTCTATCTCGTGCAGACCCAATACCCACCCCCTTGAATTCACCAATGTCAAAGTAGTTGACATGGAAACCTAACATAAACTATGCCCATATATTTTTGAGAAAATATAGAGGCACCTCCCTATTATTGCAGGGAGTTTTGTCAAAAAAAATAAACCACCTATCCATCCAATTCTCTAAAAATGGTTGGTATGTGTACCATTCCATACAAATGTGTCTCTTTTTTACTAGTGGTTTTACTTCAGTTGTAGGATCAATAAACAATGTCATTAGTTGCTTTTTTGAAATGTTTAGGTCTCTAAATCAATTTTTATCTAGCCCAGTCAAGAGAGTGAACGAAGTTGTTGGAGAAAAAAAGAGGCAACATGGTAAGCACAAATGCACTCACATAGGAACACATGTGCATTTCTAGGAATGTGCATGCATTCTTGATGTGACAAGCTTGACAAACCTCGAACCTCCATGGATGATGCCACTTAGGTTCATCGACAAAAAACATGCGAACTCCTTGGAAAACATGCACATTCCTAGGAAGGCGTGCACATTCCTAGGAACACATGCACATTCTTAAGAATGCATGCACATTCCTAAGAGGAACACACACACATTCTTGTCGGTCCCAATAAAGGGGCCTGCAATGTGATTTTTGGCCAAATTGACCACCATGCCTCACGTTTTAGGATGTATTGAGAGAATTCAAGAGTGGGATTTTTATCACCAAGTGTCTACAAGATCCTAACACCATATCAAAGGCAAGACATGTATTCATTTGTGCTTAATTTCTTGTTTTCTTAATTTCTTAAAATATTTAATTGCATGTCTTTTCTAAATTTTTAAGTTAAATAAAAAAACCAACCTAATTTATATAAACTCCCTTATTTAATTGCAACAGAATAATTAATATGGAACTTAAACACAACCAAACGATGGCACATAAAACCCCAACCCACAACCAAAAAACATAAACATAGAAATTGATGAAGGGTTGATGTCTTTGAGATCAATTGTTCGTGACTTAAGGAGTACAAGAGAACCTAGACTATTGTCATTGGTCACTTCATTGGACACCATTATATTGTCCATTGCAAGTGCCCAAGGGAAATTAACCAATATTTCTGAATACAAGGCTATGATGTTTGACTATTACAGGACTCACATTAATAAAAACCAGGTTAGATAATTGAAAAATACAAAACAAGATTTGATGTCACTATTTATTGATCCTAGAACCAAACTACAACCACTAGTCAACAAGAGAAATATTTGTATGGATTGGTGCATCCAACAAAAATTTAAGGATAATCATATGGATATATGGTTCATGATTTTCAACAAACATCCCTCCAATAATAGGCAGGTGCCTCTATATTTCCCGAGGAAATTATGGGAAGAGTTTATTTTGGATCACCATGTCAACTACTTTGACATTGGTGAATTCCAGTGGTGGGTCTTGCGTTAAAAAAAGATAGAAATCATGCTAGGCATGATCCTATTATAGGTCCTCGTCCTCCTAGAAAACACTTATCCCCATTGCTCAACATCCTCCTATCACAAAAGGAATCCAAAAAACATGGTTATCTATGTCAGTGTTGACTTAGATCCTAGTGCAACATAGGAGTTTTGTAGAACTATCTCGACAAGAGGTGTGTACTAATGACGTTGGTAGAGGGGATGGACCTTCAACCCCTACAACATAGTGCAGTCGGAATAGGGTACATAGACAAAGTAGTCATTCATGTGATCCTCATAGATTCTAGAGTTGTAGGAATAATTTTTATGGGTCGATCGAGGCTAGTGGACATCAGAGTTTCATAGAGGAGGTTAGTATCTTAACCATCTCTATGTTCTTATATATATATGTATGTATGTATGTATGTATGTATGTATGTATGTATTTTTTGTGTATATGTTTTTATATCTTATTGTATGATGTTTTGTAGTTCATACACCACTATAGAATACCCTCTACATCGGTAGATGCATTAGTGTGGGTTCCACCACTTATGAAATAATAGAGGCATCTTGTTCATTCTGTGTACTAAATACATAGATATGTGTCACATCTGATAGATTCACCATAGCTATTTGTTTATTTTTTGGCATCCTCAAATATAATTTTCAATATGGTGATGAGCCATGTCCACTTGGGATGGAAAATTCACCACCTTCACAAGTATCATGTGTTGAGTTAAATCTTGTTTAAATGTGAAATTTGTTATATATTTTGGTTGATTTTTAATTTTTGGTACTGATAAAAATATTATAAATATGTATGCAGGTTGCTTCATCCACTTTTGGGTCATATATACCACCACCATTTCATTCACCACCACTACCTACATTCCATCCATCATTTTCCCCTAGCTACAGGGATAGTCCAGTCCTTGGCCACCTTTCCCCAATTCTTAGGATACCTCTTTGCATCCCAAGGGTTTTACCTTCCCTCATACAACTGTGGGGGTTTATTTCCACTCACTCCCACCTTATTTCATCTCCCATCCATCCATAGTGGTTGCACCCATAGACCACCCACCCCACCACCTTTTCTATCGCATTCATCCATAGTGGATTCATCCATACACCACCCCCCACCACCATATTTTCCATCTATGACATCCACTAAGGATGCCACAGTAGATGTTGCCTCAAATTAGGTTGTAAATTCGAGCTCTCCACAGTTTCCCGATTTATTCACCGTGAGATAATTTGTTAATGAGCATTTTTTATGTATTATGAATGGAATTGATTTTGTACATTTTTTTTTTTTAATTTCATGATTTGATCCTTGTATCTAATGCAAAGTGGAATCATTGAAAGATTACGGTCAAAGAGGAGGGTAACACCCTATGGATTGTTAGTATCATCTATAGTGAGTTGTTTTAGGTTAAATTTCAAAGTATCATTTTGTAAGTTTGTTAATTCTTTCTGGAAAAAAAACTTATAAGAATGTTGTTTCTTTGTCTAGTCTCCAGAGTGATGAACCATGCCTAGGCGCAAAACCACCTGACGTTCTTCTTTGAGTAAGATAATAAATATTGATTTTTGCGACACTATTGATAGTTGCAAGGGTGGTAGTCATCAATGAGTGACCAATAAGTACCATTTTGTATCTAGGCCACCATATGGGACTTTTCTATGTTACGACACTTTGTCGTCATTTTGTATGTTGGGAACAATGTTCCATTTTGTAAAAACTGTACAACTGAGATGATGTTGAATAGACACACACACACACACACATTTAATGCCACGTTTTCTATGAATTGCAATATTTATTTATTTAATGTTGATGAATGTATGGTCCTTAACTAGATTTGGGTAAACATGTGGCTCTTTTTTTTCTAGTTACATTCATGTGGAATCTATGGCATACAAACCATTGATATTATCAATCCTTCTTGCTCCCTTATTATATCACTCAAATCACTCAAATCAATATATTGTAAAATTGAAGGTTAAATACATCAAAATTAGGTATATGCACATGACCAAATTATTAAAATCATATGAAACACATGAAGCATAGCTATAAATGAAACTTACTACAAGGGTTATGGGAGAACTTGATGAAATTGTAAAGATCTCAAAGAAAATTTTAATGGCTAAATTTTTCCATTTGGCTATTTTTTGACTTAATGTATTAAAGAAAAAACACTATTCACAAATTCCATTTTCTCCAAAATTGTTTCGATGAAATTTCTATAGAAAAAATTATTTTATTTAAAAAATAGACAATTTAAAAAAAACCATGTAAAATCCATATAATTTTAAATATTTTTACCAAAATTATATGCAACATTAATAGTAGGAATTTTAAGAATTATTAAGATTCGTTAAGTTTTCTACAATTATAAGAGAAGCATGGACCCAAAAAATTACCACGGTAGAGATGGAGGAAATTAGTGGACATTAACACAACTAATTTTATGTCATGTCTTAGGTTCAAATTTTGCACCATTCACAGTGTTAATTTTATAACACCTTGCATTGATTTTTTGGGATGGTTTTAGAGTCATTACTAGGGTAAATGTTAATTCCAATAAGCCATTTCAACCACAACGTACTAATGTAAACCTATATGTATGAGTTTGCATCTTAATATGGTCATAATAATGTCGAAAAGAACATCAAAACAACTTTATCATAAATGATATAAGAAAATGATATTTTTTTTCTTTTGTCATTTTCCTCTTAATCATGTCATATTTCAAAACCACACTACATTAGGTCTTATGACACTTAATTGACCTTTTCTTTTGTTTCCTTTCCATGTCTTTCATTTCCTTTCCTTGACTTTCTTTGACATGTCTAGCCTTTCCTAGCCTTTCCCTGCTTTTCCATGCCTTGTCTTGACTTGTATTGTGCCTTTCTTTATCTTTCCTTGCCATGCCTTTCCTTGTATTTTCTTTCCATGTCTTGTATTTCCTTCCATTTACTTTTCTTGCCTTTCCTTGCCTTTCCTTTCCATTTCATTCCTTCCCTTTCCATGCCATTCTTTTCCTTTCCATGCCACACCTTTCCTTTCCTTGGCTTGCCTTGTATTTTATTTCCATGTCTTTTCTTTCCTTGCATTTCCTTGTCTTTCCTTGCCTTGCCTTGCCACTTCTTTCCTTAAAATGTATCTCCTCAACTTTCCATTCCTTTCCATGTATTTCCATGTCTTTTCTTTCCTTTCCCTTCCTTTTCTTGCCATGTATTTCCTTTCCATGTCTTGCTATTCCTTTCCTTTCCTTGTCTTTCCTTGCCTTTTCCTACCTTGCCTTTACTTCCATGTATTTACATTCCATGTCTTTCCATGCATTTCCTTGCCATGTATTTCCTTGACATGCCTTTCCTTACCATGTATTTCCATGCCTTTCCTTACGTTACCTTTCCTTTCCTTGTCTTGTCTTTCCATGACTTTCCTTGCCATGCCTTATCTTGCCATGTATTGACTTTTATTTCCTTGTGTTTCCTTTCCTTGCATTTACTTTTCTTGTCTTTCATTTCATTTCCTTGAATGCCACCTTTCCATTTCTTTTATTGCCATGTATTTCCATGACTTGCCTTGCACCTTTCCATGTCTTCCTTTGCCATGTTTTTCCTTGTATTGCCTTGCCATGTCTTACCATTCCTTTCCTTTCTTTGTATGTCCTTTCCTTTCCATACCTTGCATTTTCATGCCTTGAATTTCCATGTTTTTCCTTGTGATGTGGGTCATCCCCATCCACCATTATAAATAGGAGAACCCCTAGTAACCCTTGTTTCCATGACTAGTTTGGGTAGACTTGATACTTCCAAGTTTTATTCCCATATCAGACAACAAAGAGTATTTGTTATGTTGATATTGAAAGTACACTAAAAATTCTTGTTATGAAATAGGTTAAGTATTTCAACCTCCATATATATACTTATAAACACTTCCTTATTATCATCCCAGGCCAAAAACATATATAATGTGAGCATGTGGTGCACAAAGTCAAACATTATAAGAATGTCTATAGCCTCCAATATGAATTATATATCATGGGAGTTGTATTATATGTTGTTTTTTATATTCAGTGGTGTATTTTGGTAGGTAATTACTGCAATAGCCATTTTGTGAAATTTCTCTCTTTCTAACAACATGATCACGATTTCACTCTTAAAGGATTTGAATCTAAGAGCATCCAATATGTGACTCCAAACACATGTCCAAAATTTGTTTTAAATACATCATTTGGATCTACATTAATATTGGTTAGAGTAAAGCCAATATTAGTAAAATTGGGCTCTAACCATCTTGAAGGATTGTCTTCTTAAAGTGAATGATTCATGCAAACTATTATAGATATTATATCTCTGCTCATTCTTTGCCTTTCCATGTCTAGCCTTGCCTTGCCTTGCATTTCCATGTCTAGCCTTTCCTTTCCTTTCCTTTACATGTCTAGCCTTACCTTTCCTTTCCTTTCAATGTCTAGACTTTCCTTGCCTTTCCTTGCCATGTCTTTCCTTTCCCTGCCTTGCCTTGCCTTTTCTTGACTTGCATTGTATTTTCAATGATGTAATATGTGAAATTAAAATTAAAAAAACAACATCCATTCGCCATCCAATGTCCTCAAATTAACTTAGAGTTTGTCCTTGTAACTTGAATCATCATAAGCCCATTATGTGCATGAAATGAGTCATGAATATGATTAAAACAATGCAAAGTTATGAGTTCATAACATAAGTACTTAATATTCCACAATGTGATAATGAATATGTGAATTATGTGTGATAGAATAAACATTTAGGTTCAAAAGTTTGTTTTCATACAATCCTTAAAGGTTATTATTCCACCCCATGAAGTATCATGTACCAAACTTGCTCATCATTATCCCAAAAAGGAAAAAAATATGCTACTGTAAAATTAAAATACCTAGAACTTGAACATGACCTAGACTTACACCTACACCTACACCTATAGCTACACCTAGACCTTTTATTTCCATGCCTTTCCTTGCCATGCCTATCCTTTTATTTCCTTGCATTGCCTTTCCTTGCCTTGCATTTCCTTCCCATACCTTTCCTTTCCATGTCTTTCATTTCCTTGCCATTTCCTTGCATTGTATTTCCTTTCCTTTCCTTGCATTACCTTGACTTGAATTTCCATTTCCTCATCTTTCATTACGTTGCATTGACTTAGACCTAGACCATGACCTAGACCTATACCTAAAACTATACCATGACTTAGAACAAGACCTAGATTTTCCCTTCCCATTTCCTTTCCATTTCCATGTATATCCTTCCCTTTTCTTTCCATGCATTTCCTTTCCTTTCCTTACCACTACCTTTCCTTTCCTTTCCACTACCTTTCTTTGAATTTCCTTGCCTTACATTTCCTTGTTTTGTGTTTCCTTTCCTTGCTTTGACTTAGAAATATACATAGACCATAACCTATACCATGACCTAGACCTAGACCTAGACCTATACCTATACCTATACCTATACCTATACCTATACCTATACCTAGACCTAGACCTTGCATTTCCATGACTTCCCTTTCCATGTATAACCTTTTCTTTCCTTTCCTTTCCATGCCTTGCCTTGTCATTTCCTTGCCTTTCATTTCCTTGCCTTGACTTGCCTTGCATTTCCTTGACTTATACCTAGACCATGACCTAGACATAGACTGTGACCTAGACCATGACCTAAACCTATAACTTTCCATGGCATGCCTTTCCTTTCCATGTCTAGCCTTGCCTTGGATTATCATTCCTTGCCTTGCCATGCCTTGCCTTTCCATGTTTTTCCTTGCCTTTCCTTTCATTTCCATTCCTTTCCTTGCATTGTCTTTACATGCATTGCCTTGCCCTTCCTTTCCTTGAATTTCCTTACCTTTCCTTGCCAATGCCTTTCCTTACCTTTCCTTTCATTTACTTTCCTTTCATTTCCTTTCCTTGCCTTGACTTAGACCTAGACCATGACCTAGACCGTGACCTAGACCTAGACCTAGACTTACACAGTGACCTAGACCTAAGCCTAGACCATACCTTGTCATGGCTTGAATTTCCATGTCTAGCCTTTCCTTTCCTTTCCTTGCATTTCATTGCATTGCCTTCAATTTCATTGTATTCTAATTCCTTGCCTTGCCATGTCCTGCCTTGCCTTCCCTTTTATTTCCATTGCATTGCCTTGCATTTCCTTCCATTTCCTTTCCTTGCCTTGACTTAGACTTATACCATGACATACACCTACACCATGACCAAAACCCAGACCTAGACCTAGACCTAGACCTTGGCTTGCCATGTCATGCCTTTTCTTGGCTTTCCTTGTTAGTGACTTATCTTGCATTTCCTTTCCTTGCATTTCTTGGCCTTGCCTTTCCTTTCCTTTCCTTGACTTAGACCTAGACCATGACCTAGACCTAGACATGGACCTAGACCTAGACCATGACCTAGACCTAGACCATGACCTAGACTTAGACCTAGAATATGCCTTGACCTAGACCTAGACATAAAACTAGAACTAGACCTAGACCATGACCTTGCCTTACCATGCCTTTCCTTTCCATGTCTAGCCTTGCATTGCATTTCCATGGATTTAATTTAATTTTATTTCTTAGTAAACATCATTGATTGTATTAGCAACACCCTTCACACACATAATCAATTTGCTTCTTCTAATCCTTCCGATAATCAATTTCTTTCTCTAATCCATCAATTTGGTCTCTCTCTCTCTCTCTCTCTCTCTCTCTCTCTATAAACGACTTGTGTTAGCTTTAGGACTTTGCATTTCATCCTAATTATTATCATCCATAGACCAATTCCTTGAATATTAGATTATAATAATCATCTAACATCATTATTGTTGCATTAATTTCATTTTCATCCACTAGGGTTTATAATATTGCATCTATTTAGCATAGTTTAATGTTATTTCTTTCAAGCAATCAATAGTTAATGGTTTACTAGTATTTATTTTTCATTTGAAATATTTTTATCATTGCATCTTACTAATTTAGTATTGATCTAATAATACTGTTATAAACTTGTTACATGTTGAAGTATCTTATGTTTAATTTTAGTTTTATTAGATCCTTTCTTTTTCTTGTATAACCAGTGTTACAATGCATTTAATTTACTTTTATTTCTTAATAAACATAATTTATTGTATTAGAAAAACCCCTCACACGCACATAGTTAGTTTCCTTTATCTAATACTTCCTCTAATAAATTTTCTTCCTCTAATACATCAATTTTCTCTAGGTCTAGTCTTTCCATGCCTTTTATTTCCATGTCTATCCTTTCCTTTCCTTCTCTTTCCTTGCCTTTCCTTACCATGCCCTACATTTCCATGTCTTTACTTGCCTTGAATTATCTTTCCTTTCCATGTTTCCTTGTCTTCCTTGGCACGACATGGAAAGAAAAGGAAATGAAAGACAAGGAAAGGCAAGGCAAGCAAGGCAAGGTAGGGTCTAGGTTTAGGTCTAGGTCATGGTGTAGGTCTAGGCATAGGTCAAGGTCATGGTATAGGTAATGTTATCTCCTCAAATAACACAGTCAAGTTTGTTTATTTTAGGTGAAGGAGGTCATTAAAAAATACATTTCTAAATTTCTTGAGACTCACTTTTACAAGCTCTAAGTCTGTAATAAAGTTTGCCTAACATTTGGTTTGGTTTTTCCTTCAAAAAACTTGAATCTCAGGTTTTAGTGGCTAAGCGCCTTTTCAAAAGGGATTCCAAGCCACTGAAAGCCTAGATTTTAGAGGCTTAAATGTGAAATTTGGGGCTATCTTAGCCACCGAAAGTGCATGAACTTGGAAATGGTTACCTCACTGACAAACTTGGAGCAGTGATTATGCTACAAATACAACGAATTTTTTTTTGAGGTTTCAACACACAATACAGGGTTCACGTGAAGGTGAAAGCAATAATATTAGAACTAATCTTTGCAGTCTCTATTTCACAAATTGTTTCTCCTATTCAACTAGCATTTAAATCCAAAATACATCTTGGCCTGGCTCTGTCAAGATTTCAACTGATATTCCTATGTTAACTGAACCATGTGTTTTATATGCTCTATTTCCTTCTGTTGTTGAAGGAACATGTGCCAGATTTGGTACATTCGGTTGTGGTAAAACTATCATTACTCTTGCCAACAAAGGTATATCTCATCACAGCTATTGCAAGAAAGAAAACATGATCAAAAGGTTTTGGATCAAATCAAGTGTTATTTGGTTTTGAAAAAAATACATGCTAAAGAGATAAAACACTGATTTCTACAACTTGTTTGAAGCAACCCTGAACTTAAATGAAGAGCCTTGAAGATCAAGAAGCTGAGAGGAAACATATTTTTGCAATTTTTAAAACTATTTTCAAAACAGAGATTTCAATGGCTTAAGTAGGCTTTCACTGCTGCCCTTATCCATCGAAAGTAGATATTTCGGTTGCTTACAGGCTAGAAATTTTGGCTCCTTAGCCACCAAAAGCACAAAAAATTGTAGATTGCTCTTCTTTTTTCTCAGATCGATTATTTTTTGACCCATATTCCTCGAGGGTGGTTTCTAATGATAGATAATAATTAAATGGATACATAACATCATCCATTTTCATCTTTTGAGGTAGATGATGAGGCAAGAAGACTAAGTGGTCTTTCTATTTTTGGGTAAAAATGCACAGATTTTGGTCAAAAGTTCAAAATTCAACTTGGTTGAGTGTATTTAGGAGCATATGGTCAAAGATATTATCAAATATCATCCATGAGTGCAGGTGGCACTTCATTTGATAAATAAAAATATTCTAGGGATCAATTCCTAAAATGTAGGAATATGACTAGATTTGGAAATCTGGATTTTCCTATTTTAGTCACCTTCTTGGGAGACAGATCCTGATCAGCTGGAAGAGTATTTTTCAAATCTGAAGGAGGTTTTTCATAATAACTGGATGATATTCAATAAAATATCTCATTTTCCCAAGATATATTTTTATTTTTGAAATATAGGTCAATCTTTGAGCACCATATTTCCAGAAATTAAATACTTTGTTTTTCCTATTTTAGTCATTCTCTTTGAGGACATATTCTAATGAGCTGGAAGACTATTTTTAGAAAATGAAGGAGGTATTTTATAATAAATGTCTAATATTCAATAACCTCTCATTTTCCCAATATCTATTTGGATTTGGAGGACATACGTGAATCTTGGAGAAACATATTTCCAGAAATTTCTATCTTTTCCAGCCACCTCACAAATTCGAATTTGTGATAGATATCTTCCACAAACTAAAGATAGAAGAATTGGTTATCAGATCCATATTTTGAGGATCTCAAATAAGTTGTAAAGTCTATATAAGCCTGTTTATTTCATATTGTAAAGGGGGGGGGGGGGAGTCGACTATGGGGACTTGACCACTACTATTGTATTGTTCAGACTTTTTGAATATATATCAGACATAAGCTTCTTTTTCCATCTCTGTTCAAACTTTCGTATTCTCTCTTATCCTACTTGTATCTGATTATTATGTTCGTTGTTTATTGTTTATATTATGTATGATAACTGTCAACTTGTCATTACATCCATAAACATATAATCTGCAAGTACTTCACTTATTTTATCTGGCCATTCATATGTACTTTGTGTATATGTTTCTGCTAGTATTATAGGTATTCTCCATACTTTCACTCTTTATTAAACCTTCTGAACACCTTTGGTTGAAATCCTTATCTTTATGAAAGTATTCATATACGTCTAGAGTGTGTGATATTTGATTGAGTCATCCATATTGATCCATTTGATTAAAACATTGCAAGATTAGTTAAGTTACCAGGCATCTCTAAGATACAACCTAGGAGAGTTTCCTAGAGTGATAACAAATTGGCATCGTTGCCGGGGAGAGGAGATTGAATCTCAAATTCCTTGGGAGATGACAAGATCCAGCTTTGATGATAGAAAAAGTTTGGACATATATTCGGTTGTAATAATCTATCTGGCGACTCCATGAAGGAAAGATTCTGTGGCGACTCCATTATTCTAAAATCTATTGGCTACTCCACTGGTATGAAATGAACAAGATCTTAGGTAAGAGATATGCTTTTTGTGATTTTTCCAAGATTTTTGGTTTCCCTAATCCTCTACCTTGTAGAGATGAATGGGAAGGTATTCTTCCCACATTTAAAGGAGAAGATTGGGAGGTTCCGACTGAACATCTGCTAGATTTCCATGAGTTTATTCGTGAACGTCAAATTGAGCACGAGGATGTCAAGATCAAGATTTTCAAATTTTCATTGCAAGGAGCAGCCCTTGACTGGTGTAGATCTCTTCCAACCACCAGTATCAGATCTTTGAAAGTTTTTCATGATGCATTCAATTTGTTCTATAAATATGACTTTTCAACTGATGCCCTTTTCCCATAATGTTGTCATGAATTTAATTTGTTTTGTCAAATTAATGGACATGAAAAGTTTGATTGTGATGAAAAGTATGTGGTTGAAGAGGATACTTTTCATAAAGATCGAAAGGTTCTAGATGACCTCCATTTTGACATCAAGTTTGTAGATACTTTTGACATCATATCAAATGTACCTATTGTTTCTAATTCACATAAAGACCATGTCATTTCTTTTGAGATCTCAGATAAAAATGAGCAGATTGATAGATTGGCATGTGACGGAGTTGAATCTGCAACAAATATTGAGGGTAGCCCTCAGTTTCCAAATTTGCAGAAAAAGGAAGATTGTAGCAATCATGAGGGACATAATTTTCAGAGATCATCTTATCTTCATAAGGAACATCAAGAGCACTATCTTCCTTTTGAACCCTTTGTTTCGGTTTTTGATATAAAGGTTGTTGATGATGAGGAAGACAGTGATATAGAAGATAAAAAACACATTACTTTTTCTCTCTCAGAAATTGTCAGTTGCAATAGGCCAACACATCATAGTGACGAATTCAAATCACAGGAATATGATGAAGGGGAACAAGAAAGTTTAGATCATCAGTTGATCATACATTTTTCTACATCAAATACTGAGTAGTCCACGTTCAACATGGAGATCACTGAAAGGCATCAACATAAGTACTTCAATTTTCAGTTGGAACAGCATAAAAAAGAGGTATTATTTTATGGTTTTAATGACCTTATTGCAAACTATTTGGAATCTATGAGCAACATATGTGTTAAAGTATTTTTGTCAGATGAAAGTTGGCTTTATCATCTGTTTAAACCACTTTTCTGTTGGCTATGCATTCCATTATTTTTTGGGTCAAGATCAAGAACAGGTTTAGTAAATCAGTTTCTGATATGGGTTCATTGGAAGCATGAGTTTACTTGATTAAGCATCAGTACACTGGTTAGAGTAGGAGTAGATAAGAAAATAATCTCTTCATCTGAGCAAGTAGATTCTTTCAGTTATTGGTTGTTGAATAAGCAGAGCAGGTTATAGGCAGGTCACAGGTTTGAAGAGATCAATGGTAAGGCCAGATGACTCCATGCCCAATGGTAAAGGCCAGATAACTCCATGCCCAATGGTAAAGGCCAGATGACTCCATGCCCAATGGTAAAGACCAAATGACTCCATGCCCAATGGTAAAGGCCAGATAACTCCATGACCAATGGAACACTAGAGTTTAGGTTTTGTTTGATTTTTTCCAGGAAAGGCATTGGATTTGAGGTTCTTGAAACCTCACAGGGAGGTTTTCATCCCTAGAAGGAGCTAGATGTTATCTCCTCAAATAACATGATCAAGTTTGTTTATTTTAGGTGAAGGAGGTCATTAAAAAATACATTTCTAAATTTCTTGAGGCTCACTTTTACAAGCTCTAAGTCTATAATAAAGTTTTCCTAACATTTGGTTTGTTTTTTCCTTCAAAAAACTTGAATCTCAGGTTTCGGTGGCTAAGAACCTTTTCAAAAGGGCTTCTAAGCCACCGAAAGCCTAGCTTTTGGTGGCTTAAATGTGAAATTCGGGGCTATCTTAGCCACTGAAAGCGCAGGAAATTGGAAATGGTTACAACACTGACAATCTTGGAGTAGTGATTATGCTACACATACGGGGAAAATTTTGTTGAGGTTTCAACACACAGTGCAGGGTTCATGCGATGGTGAAAGCAATAATATAAGAACTAATCTTTGAAGCCTATATTTCACAAATTGTTGCTCCTATTCAACTAGCATTTAAATCCAAAATATACCTTGACCTGGCTCTGTCAAGATTGCAGCTGATATTCCTATGTTAACTGAACCATGTGTTTTATATGCTCTATTTCCTTCTGTGCTTGAAGGAACATGTGCCATATTTGGTACATTCGGTTGTGGTAAAACTATCATTACTCTTGCCAACAAAGGTATATCTCATCATAGTTGTTGCAGACAAGAAAGCATGATCAAAAGGTGTTGGATCAAATCAGGTGTTATTTGGTTTTGAAACAAATACATGCTAAAGAGATACAACACTGATTTCTACAACTTATTTGAAGCAACCTTGAACTTAAATGAACAGCCTTGAAGATCAAGAAGCTGAGAGGAAACATATTTTTGCAATTTTGAAAAACATTTTCAAAACAGATATTTTGGTGGCTTAGGTAGGCTTTCACAGCTTCCCTTAGCCACTGAAAGCAGAGCTTTTGGTGGCTTATAGGATAGAAATTTTGGCTCCTTAGCCACCGAAAGCACAGAAAATTGCAGATTGCTCTTCTTTTTTCTCAGTTCGATTATTTTTTGACCCAGATGCCTCGAGGGTGGTTTATAATGATAGATAATAATAATTAAAGGTATACATAACATCATCCCTTTTCATATTTTGAGGTAGATGATGAGGCAAGAAGACTGAGTGGTCTTTCTATTTTTGGGTAAAAATGCACAGATTTTGGTCAAAAGGTCAAAATTCGACTTGGTTGAGTGTATTTAGGAGCATATGGTAAGATATATTATCAAATATCATCCATGAGTGCAGGTGGCACTTCATTTGATCAATATAAATATTCTAGGGATCAATTCCTAAAATGTAGGAATATGACTAGATTTGGAAATCTGGATTTTCCTGTTTTAGTCACCTTCTTGGGAGACAGATCTTGATCATATGGAAGAGTATTTTTCCAAAATGAAGGAAATTTTTCATAAGGACGGGCTGATATTCAATAACCTCTCTCATTTTCCCAAGATATATTTTTATTTTTGAAATATAGGTCAATCTCTGAGCACCATATTTCCAGAAATTAAATACTCTATTTTTCCTATTTTAGTCATTGTCTTTGATGACAGATTTTGAAGTGTCGGAAGAGTATTTTTATAAACTGAAGGAGTTATTTCATAAGAATTGTCTTATCTTCAATAACCTCTCTCAGTTTCCCAATATCTATTTTTATTTGGAGGATATACGTGAATCTTGGAGCAACATATTTCCAGAAATTTCTATCTTTTCCAACCACCTCACAAATTCGAATTTGTGATAGATATCTTCCACAAACTAAAGATAGAAGAAGTGGTTATCAGATCCATATTTTAAGGATATAAAATAAGTTGTAAAGGCTATATAATCCTGTTGATTTCATATTGTAAAGGGGGGGGGTCGACTATGGGTACTTGACCACTACTATTGTATTCTTCAGACTTTTTGAATATATATCAGACATAAGCTTCTTTTGCCATCTCTATTTAGACTTTCGTATTCTCTCTTATCCTAATTGTATATGAATATTATGTTCATTGTTTATTGTTTATCTGATGTATGATAACTTTCAACTTGTCATTACATCCACAAACATATAATCTACAAGTACTTCACTTATTTTATCTGGCCATTCATATGTACTTTGTGTATATGTTTCTGCTAGTATTATAGGTATTCTCCATACTTTCACTGTTTATTAAACCTTCTGAACACCTTTGGTTGAAATCCTTATCTTTCTTAAAGTATTCATATATGTCTAGAGTGTGTGATATTTGATTGAGTCATCCATCTTGATCCATTTGATTAAAACATTGCAAGATTAGTTAAGTTACTAGGCATCTCTGAGATACAACCTAGGAGAGTTTCCTGGAGTGATAACACGTCCCATACAAGTTCTAGGTCATGGTATTGTTCTAGGTATAGGTCCTGGTCATGGTCTAGGTCTAGGTCTAGGTCATGGTCTAGGTCTAGGTACAATTCTTTCCATGCCTTGCCTTTCCATGTCTAACATTTCCATGTCTTGTGTTGGGCCCTTCGTTTGAAGAGGTAAAGGAATAAAAGGCACAAACAAAGGAGGTCAAAGAAGAGGAAAAGCCAGATAAGGGAAAAAAATAGATGCTCCTGGAGAATGTGAAAGAACCAAGTGCTTGACTCGAGGATGAGTCAAGGATTGTGGTTGGAGCCTATTGGGCCCTTCATTTTTGGGAAAGAATTGCACAAGTGTGGGTTAAGCACGAGTTGCACAAACTTCATCAGAGGCTAGGAGAAAGAGTAACATAAAGCAGTTGCAAAAGTTAGCGCAACGCCAACTAAGAAACAAACGGTTGCAACAAAACAAGAGAGCATACAAGCCGAGAAGGAAGACACAACCCAGCTATATATAGGGATGAATATAATTGTAAAAGGGTTCGTTCATTGGCATAAGCACTCATTAGTTGATACCTCAATCCATCGTTGGTTGATTAGGGTTAAGTTGAGTCATATTGATCAGATTTGCCCAAGTTTTGGGATTAGTGTTGGTTCTTGTTGTAGGTTGAGAGAAGAAAAGGATGAGTCTGTAATGAATTAGAATTGTCAGTTGGAGAGTTGGAGCTCTGAGATATGAGTTCAGAGCCAAGAGTCTGTACTGAGCCTTTATTGTAACTCCGAGTCTGTAATGAAGGAAATATCCTGGAGATAATAGGAAGCAAGACTAAACTTCAAAATATCATGTGTCTTTGTATGTTACTTATGCATTACAATGTTTCTTTATGACTTATGAGTTTTACTTAATGGTTCAACATTTAGATGGTTGCTCGCATCGTAAGTAGGTTCAACTCTTGGATTTAGATGTTTCAGATCTGATAATGTATTTTGCGCAAGAACATGAGTGATTTCTGACTTCTCTATGGATCCCCTTTAGTCTTCTCCCTACCCTTTCCTATCTATTTGTCTCAGCAATGCTTCGGGTGAGACTTCTTCTCTTCGGAGGAGATGAAAATGCCAGTGCTCTAGACTAAATGGTACCTTTTGTTGGTAACCTAAGAAGGACCATGGTCTTATCAAATTCGCGCCAACAATTCCTGCCGGGCCCTTAATTTTTGGGAAAGAATTGAGCAAGTTTTGGTTAAGCATGAGTTGTGCAAACTTCATCAGAGGCTGGGAGAAAGAGTAACAAAAAGCAGTTGTGAAATTTAGCGCAACGCTAGCTAAGCAACAAACGGTTGCAATAGAACAAGAGAGAATACAAGCCGAGAAGGAAGACACAACCCAACTATATATAGGGCTGAATATAATTGTAAAAGGGTTCGTTCATTGGCAGAAGCACTCATTAGTTGATACCTCAATCCATCATTGGTTGATTAGGGTTAAGTTGAGTCATGTTGATTAGAGTCGCCTAAGTTTTGGGATTAGTGTTGTTTCTTGTTGTAGGTCGAGAGAAGAAAAGGATGAGTATGTAATGAATTAGAACTCTCAGTTTGAGAGATGGAGCTTTGAGATATGAGTTCAAAGCCGAGAGTCTGTACTGAGCCTTTATTGTAACTCTAAGTCTGTAAGGAAGGAAAGATCCTGTAGATAATAGGAAGCAAGACTAAATTTCAAAATATGATGTGTCTTTGTATGTTACTTATGCATTACAATGTTTCTTTATGACTTATGAGTTTTACTTAATGGTTCAACATTTAGATGGTTGCTCGCATCATAAGTAGGTTCAACTCTTTCATTTAGATGTTCCAGATCTGATAATGTATTTTGCGCAAGAACATGAATGAGTTCTGACTGCTCTATGGATCCCCTTTAGTCTTCTCCCTACCCGTCCCTATCTATCTGTCTTAATAACGCTTCGGGTGAGACTTCTTCTCTTCGGAGGAGATGAAAATGCCAGTGCTCTAGAATACATGGTACCTTTTGTTGGTAACTTGAGAAGGACCCTCTGATCAAATTCACACCAAAAATTCTTGTTGGGCCCTTCATTTTTGGGAAATAATTGCGCAGGTTTTGGTTAAGCACGAGTTGCGCAAACTTCATCAGAGGATGGGAGAAAGAGTAACAAAAAGAAGTTGTGAAAGTTAGCGCAATGTCAGCTAAGAAACAAACGGTTGCAAAAAAACAAGAGAACGTACAAGTCGAGAAGGAAGACACAACCCAACTATATATAGGGATGAATATAATTGTAAAAGGGTTCGTTCATTCGTAGAAGCACTCATTAGTTGATACCTCAGTCCATCGTTGGTTGATTAGGGTTAAGTTGAGTCATGTTGATCAGATTCGCCCAAGTTTTGGGATTAGTGTTGGTTCTTGTTGTAGGTCAAGAGAAGAAAAGGATGAGACTGTAATGAATTAGAGCTATCAGTTGGAGAGCTGGAGCTCTAAGATATGAGTTCAAAGCCGAGAGTCTATACTGAGCCTTTCTTGTAACTCTAAGTCTGTAATGAAGGAAATATCCTGCAGATAATAGGATGCAAGAATAAATTTCAAAATATGATGTGTCTTTGTATGTTACTTATGCATTACGATGTTTCTTTATGACTTATGAGTTTTACTTAATGGTTCAATGTTTAGATGGTTGCTCGCATCGTAAGTAGGTTCAACTCTTGGATTTAGATGTTCCAGATCTGATAATGTCTTTTGTGCAAGAAATTGAATGAGTTATGACTGCTCTATGGATCCCCTTTAGTCTTCTCCCTACCCTTCCCTATCTATCTGTCTCAGTAGGGATTTGGGTGAGACTTATTCTCTTCGGAGGAGATGAAAATGATAGCACTCTAGACTACACAGTACCTTTTGTTGGTAACCTGAGAAGGACCCTAGTCTGATCAAATTCATGCCAACAAAATGGTTCTGTTTCCGGAACCTGTGTAAAAAGGGAACCTATAGGGAGAATGCTACCACCGATCCACAGATCTGGAATTAGTCAATGGTGGGAAAGGAGTTGTGACACCTTTATAAGGAAAGAAGTGGACCTAAGGAGAAAATCAGTGGAAAACACTCATGAAGAAATATTTTACTCATAAAGATCGAGCGACCAGTATGAGATTTTCTAGGTTAAATTCCTGGAAGAATTTTTTCACTTGATAAAGAAGACACAGAGTTATAGGGACGGACCAAGAAGATCTGTGCATGGGATACTGAAAAATTTAGTAGCACTCCAGAGGTTAGATTGTCCAGTTACACGAGCTATGGATTTTTGGGTTAGCACCACACTAGAGGGATACATAATTGAATTTGCAGCTGAGAACCACCAATCCTTCTCATGGGCAGAGGAAATTTTTAAGAAAGGTGCAAGGGAAAGCCTGTTGAGAGAAATCCCCCTTTGGATTAAGGTTTTCTTAATGGAGGAAGGGATGTTGATTATGTCCTCGACAGAGATGGCAGTGTAAAAACACTCGCTTGGGGTAGGGTGAGAAGCGGTGAGAGTCATGGCGTGAGAGAGGGGAAGGGTTCTTTGACAAATGGGGGGGAAACAACAAGAAAGGGACTTGAGAGATGAGCGAACCTTGAAGAGAGCCACCATAGTTGAGAAGTGGTAGTGAGAAAAGATCAAGAAAGATGTAAGACAGTCCAAAACATTGAGGAAAGAAGGCGGAGTGGGAGAAGCAGAGGAAATATAGATGGAAGAAATGCAAAAGATGAGAAGATAGGAACAACTCCCCAGTCAAATATTGAATGAGAGAGAAGCAGGGAGAGAAATCATCCCCCAGGAAATGAGACGAGAAGGCGAAACTGTAGAGGAAAGAGAGGAGGAAGTCGGCATGAATCTTGGAGGAGAAAGAGAAGATTCAGCCTCGATAACAGGAGAGATCGGGAATCCGACTGAAGAGATCATCCCAGTGGAAGCTAACAAGACCCCCCAGATCAAAGAAAACTGCCCCGAAGCCAATGGTGCTAGCCCCAAATCACCCGTACCCCAAGTTCCTTCCATACAAATGGTAATTTCGATACTACCTTCTCATGCTAGTTCTATTCCAATACAATTAGTTAATTAGTCACAACCAGAAAGCATGAGTACAGGGAGGATATTGGGATCCCCTCATAGATCGCAAGCAGGACCATTATGGTTCATATTGTTATGAACAATAGGATCAACAATGGCTAGCCACACAAGAGGCCCGATTGCCCGATACCCAGAATTTTGGGGTAAGGGAGATGGAGACGTTGAGTAGCACTGGTTCTTGTGCGAAGCCATCTAAAGATTTAAAGGGAATCTGTATGCAAATAAGCTGGTCGAGTTCCAGACTACCTTGATAGGTGTCTCTCTCAAGTGGTACATGAATATCATTGAACCAGGAGTGTCAGGGACGCAAGGTCAAGTGTTTACACTTGGCCAAGTATGGACGAGGTTCATAAAAGAATTCAAACTACCTTATTTAGAACAACGGGCTTTGTCCGAGTTGTGGGAGATCCAACAAAGAGAAGGTGAATCGGCATGGGAGTACATCCAAAAGCTTAAATATTCCATAGGAAGGTTGGCACATCCAATACATGAAGAACATCAAAGGGATTGGTACATTCAGGGGTTGTTTCCTCTGACTCAGATTCCACTAATGCAACAATAGATAGCCACGTTAACAAATGCCTTGGAATAATCAATGAAGATTGAAGACATGGCAGGATACCTTGGCAGTTTAAGACTAACCTGACCCCTAGTAGATGCGAATCTGGTGCAACTACAAGGACATATATCAACTCTAAGAGAAACGATTCAGGAGTTGATGATACCCAGACTAGGACGACCATAGGTTTGGTGCACAGGATGCTATATGAAAGGTCACTTGGTGAATGAATGTCCACGAATGAGGAGTCTGGGATCTCCTCTGACTCTGATGGTAACCCGACCAGGACTCGTGGGAGGAGTTGCGCAAGTATCGAGGAATTCGTCATTCCATCACCCCACCCCATATCATGCTTTCCCAAGAGGCCAAGCAACATTGACAACAAAATATTGTGAGATCCATAGAATCCATGGGCATGGGACAAGATAGTGCCCCATCATGCAGAAGTATTCAATAGTGCCTAACACAGTACACTTTGAGTCCTACGCCTCCACTATTCATATTACCAATAAATGTCGAGCATTGGATGCACTTGTGGACAGATTAGAACGAACAACATTCAGGGTGAACGAAAACTCTCAGGGGCTAGGATGAGGTTGAGGAGGAGGAGCTAGAAGATATTTCATGGGAGGAAGAACTAGGGTACGAGGACCAAGTAGATTTTATAATTGCGATGAAAAAATTCACTTAGCCAGATATTGTTCTCACCCAAGACGCCCATGGTTATCTCACTGTAGGACCAATAGACATGCAACTGAAGATTGTCCAGAGTTAATTGCAAAATGGGAAGATAGAGTACAAAAAAGAGGAATTAACCTTATCAATTCAGATATCAAAAGGATTTCTAAGGGATAATTTCCCATCCTTAATATCGTTACCCAAGGAGGAGCAAAGACATGAGTTGATGTTGATACTCTACCTCAGATCAAGAAACCATCACCTAAGGGATACAGGTATGACCCCCTAAAGAAAAAAGTGTTATTTAAATATGCCATAGAAGTATTCCATAACATTCCTAGTCATGAAATGCAAGAGTTACCCCCCCAGTTGAATGTTTACCCTAATATGGCGCAAGTCCCCTTCACCCCTTGCCCCCAAAAACTCTCTAGTCATACCAAGACAACCTGAGCAACTTAGAAACGCAGTTGACCTCTGGTTTCATTTGTTCTCTGACATTCTGGGGAATGATCAACTAATAGAAAAGTTGCACAATGTGCTATACCTATTCCTAGGGAATGAAGAAATCGCAGAAGCAAGGATAAGGGCTAATATTCCCGAGAATATTACTCAGAGAGTGTAGCAAATAAAAGTAAGAACCTTAAAAGAATTTTGACTGGTAGCCTAGTTAGATGACTTCGAAATTAAGGACGTCATATTGGACCTAGGGTCAGATGTGAACATTCTGCCCAAGAAGACTTGGGAAGCCTTAGGAAAACTGATACTGACATATTCCCCAATTCAGTTGAGAATGGAAAACCAATATTGTATCTTTCCCATAGGAATATTGGAGAACATGGAAATCGATGTAGCAGGAGTAAAAAAAATGTTGGACTTTGAAGTCATTGATATCATGGGAGACAAGGACCCCTACCTTGTGCTACTTGGCATCGATTGGGCCTATGAAAACTATGCATTGATCGACCTAAATAAAGACACCATGACTTTTGAAGCTGAGGGAATCAAGGTATTCAACCTTTGGATCCATATGTAGGTCCCATATACATAGAACCAATAGATAATAATATGGAAGGAGAATACCTAGACCAGTTGTACACCGTAACAGCTAGGACAAGAAATGACTACATAAAACCCACTGCAGATGGATCAGTAAGCTGGAGAAGTATATAGTCAGCAGATGAGGATTCATAACTGGATTTTGATAGTTGGCAAAAAATCTAACATGAAACATTCTCAAGAATATGCGGGACTGTCAGAATGACCAGATGGGTTGGGACCAAAGTTAGAGAACACCTAGTATACGATGGCACCTCAGAACTAGACAAATTTTTGCAGAACATGGAAGAGAATGTGAGAGAAGATAAAAGAATCTTGGTGCTAAATATAGCTTTTCAGAACAACCTCGCCAGATGGTGGGCCACTCATAAATCCATATTTAGAACCTGGGATGAAGTGATGCAAGCTCTCAAATACAGGTTTGGGAATAAGGAGTAGCTGGAATCAGAAATGAAGACAGATTTCCAAGTTGCACAACTGTTCATTGGAGAATATGATCCTAAAATACACATTGAACAGTACGTGACACAGTGGTAGGCTGCAGAGATACCCTCTCACTTCTGGGTTCAGGTATTTCCCCATTCTCTAGGCCCAATCCTGAAATCTTGGTTCATACATGAAGAAACTAGAAAACAGACCAGTGACTGGTAGACACTAGAAGCTAAATTTTGCAAAGACTTCTCATTCTCAAGTAAGTACCCTGAGCTTGAGCTAGTCATACAAAATATTAAATAACTTTTGTTTACAACCAATAGTGATAGAATACCAAATTTTGTAGTGTGTCCCAAGCATACCCAAGAAATTCAGACTAAACTCCACTTACCCTTGACTGAAAAGCCTATAGAATTTTATTATATTAACAAAGATTTAGAAATCCTAGATGAATTAGAAGGACTGAGAAACCTAGCCATCAAAGAGGCAGAGGGGAACCGAGAAAACCAAAACACCATACCCATCTAGACTGATAGTTCCTACAACCACCCATTGAAACTGTGCAGACTCAATATAGGGACTGCAGAGCAACCCAAGATATTTATGGTAGGAGACTACTGGGATGAACAAACCAGTCAGGAAATACAGAGTTTACTATGGGAATATGAGGATTTTTTCCCAAAGACCTTTTTAGAATTAAAAGGGATCAAAGGAGTCGTGGGAGAAATGAAGATTGAGTTAAAGCCAGGATCCAAGCCTATCAAACATAGGCCCTACCATATTAACCCAAGAGTAAAAGAAAAAGTTAAGAAGGAGATTGATAAGATGTTGGAAGAAGGTATCATTTTTGTGGTAGATGATGCAGAGTGGGTTAGCCCGATAGTTATCCAAAGTAAGAAAGACACTGAGGATATTAGAGTCTATGTAGACTACAGAAGCCTCAACTTTGCATGTGTGCACAACCCTTTCCCAACACCCTTTACTAACGATGTGCTAGAACAGGTTGAGGGGAAGGAAGCATACTCATTTACAGATGGTTTTTCAGGATACCATCAAGTTAGGATTGTTGAAGAAGACAAAAGAAAAACTACTTTCATTACAAATGGGGATATTTTGCATACAATGTAATTCCATTTGGTTTAAAAAATTCCCCTGCAGTTTTCTCTAGGATTGTGATAGCAACCTTTAGAGAGTTCATTCACAAATATATAGAATTCTATATGGATGATTGGAAAATATATAGCCTGCTTAAGGAACATGTAGCACTGCTAAGGCTAATGTTTGACAGATGCAAAGAATTGAAAATCTCATTAAATCTCAGAAATTGTATCTTCTGCGTGCCACATGGAAATCTATTGGGCCACATAGTCTGCCGAGAAGGAGTATTGGTAGACCTAGCCAAAAATGCGGTCATTGTGAATATGACACCGCCTACAAGTGCTAAACATTTTTGCTCCACATTAGGACACACGGGTTACTACCGCATATTCATTCGAAGATATGCCAACATTACTACACCTCTGGAAAACCTCCTGAAAAAGACTGAAACGTTCCAATGGACTCCCGAATGTGACAAAGAATTTGAGACACTTAAGGAGAAACTCATTACAACATCGATTATGATATTCCCAAACTGGGAGAAGGAATTTCACGTACATGTATATGCTTCAGGAATTTCCTTAGGAGCTATCCTAACACAACTCGGAGATGGAGCTATGGATCATCCCATCTACTTTGCGATTCGAAAGGTGTCGCAAGAGGAGAGCAACTATACAAAGAGAGAATGGGAAGTCTTATCAATGATATACACTTTACATAAATCCAGACACTATCTGTTAGGGTCTCATTTCAAATTCTTTACTGATCATTCCACATTGAAATGCCTAGTTAACAAACCTGTGTTAGAAGGGAGAATATGTAGATGGCTATTGTTATTTCAAGAATTTTCCTTTGAATTCATCATCAAGATGGGGTGTTGCAATGTTGGACCCAACCATCTATATAGACTAGAGTTAGGAGAAAGTGGTGGAGCAGTGGATGACCAGCTCCTAGATGCCGATTTGTTCAGGATCGAGGCCATACCGAAATATCTGGAAGACATAGCAATATTTCTCAACACAGGGGCTTGTCCTGAAACATATTCCACAACCCAAAAATTCCATATGGTCATTAGAGAAACAAATTACCAGTTGATTTCCAGATAATTGTACAAACTAGGACTATACAACATTCTTAAACGATGTGTCTTGGGTCACGAAAGACAGGACATACTCTGGGAATGCCATAGTGGAATTGCAGGAGGCCACGTCGGAGGAAAGGCCACGACACAGAAAGTTCTATAGGTAGTACTTTGGTGGGAAAAAAATTTCAAGGATGCAAAAGCATATGCTAGATCATGTGATGTTTTTCAATGGGTATGAAAGCCGTCATGCTAAGATGAACTACAATTACAACCAGTTAGAGATATACAGGAATTTGAGAAATGGGCAGTTGACTTCATCGGACCAATCAACCCCACAACCAAACATTCAAAGGATAGATACATCATTACCGAAACTAACTACCTTAACCGTTGGGCAGAAGTAGCAACAGTACAAGACTGTTCGACAGGTACTGCTTCTAGGTTCATTTTTGAAAACATCATTACCCAGTTCGTATGTCCCAGGAGCCTAACCAATGATCAGGGAACTCATTTCATTAACAACACTATAGCAACACTTACAACATAATTTATGATTCAACATCACAAGATCAAACCATACCACCCACAGGATAATGGAATAGTTGAAGACTTCAACAAAATCCTGGAAAGGGGACTAACAAAGGCCCGTTGCACAAACCGAGAGGATTGGGATGATAGAGTTCCAACGGTACTATGGGCCTACATGAAAACCACAAAGAAACTCCATAGATACACACTGTTCTAGTTATTTTATGGGAGAGAGACAGTGGTGCCTGCAGAGTTCATCACTCCAACTTTGTACATTGCACAAGCCAAACATATGACATACGAAGAATCGGTAGCGCAGAGACTTGCGGAGCTATAAGAACTTGAGGAAACCAGATTTCTAGAAGACTTCCATCAGTCTGTAGAAAAGGAAAGAAAAAAATCTTACCATGATCGACACATTAAGACCATGGTATTTACACAAGGGGACAAGGTGTTACTCTACAACAATATATACCAAAAGCATCGTAGCAAGCTTCTTATGCACTGGTTGGGACCCTTCATAGTTGTGGAGATCTGACCCTCAAGAGCAGTCCGACTCACGCAACTGGATGGTGTGCTATGATCGGGATGGGTGAATGGCACTCCACTAAATCCCTACCTACTTCAGAATTGAGAAGGAAGGACAGTCGCTCCAATCCAATGGAGCTTGTACACTAGTTATATTTGAGTTTGATTTTCTTTCTAAAATTTTTTAAATTTAGTTAATAATGTCCATGTGCACAGTGTCGTGCCATAACACATAGTTCATTTGTTTTTTTCAAGTGTTGGTTGATACAGAACTGACGAATCTGCAGTCCAAGACCTGAAGCATGAGAAGCCCATTAATGACAGTCATTAAGGATGACAACAACAACCTTTGTGATCGAAGGCGTGATGAATGCAAATCCAATCTAAGTTATAAGCCACGCAAACCTAGTATAGTCACAACCTTTATTGCCACTTGGGTAATCCATATGACGTCATTAAGACATAAAGTCACATTATGCCAAGATTCCATCGAAGTTTTCATTGGGACACCCACCCGTCAAACAGAAAGGTCTCAATTCGGCCATGTCCCTATTCCACTCAAATAAGTAAATACCAAGATCACCCATTAGGATTTACCTTGATTAAACCATCCCGTCGGACAACTCACACCGAGATTTCATCCATACGGTCATGATGATTAGCAGTTACTGATAAAAATTACCCATTAAGCCAAGTATAAGGCTCTCAAAACTCAACCGAGAATGTATTCATTCTAAAATGAGCATAGCCATTTATGAACTCAGAAGTACGAACCAATTGGGCCCATTGTAAAAGCTACAGATGTAACCCTAGACCTTACTTGTTACAAAATTGTGAATACCAAGAGCCACAACAAGTCAAGGTGTCATGTCTAAAGAAGCCGTACCAAATGAGCCCTGTGACCCCTGAGTTGAAATCGTGGGCAATCTCAAAGGGAAGATAGATCAAGTCAAGCTCCTTGACCTTGATCTCATGGATTCATCCTTGTTCCCATAGATGCACACAGATGTATTTTGGGATATGGCTCCGGATGGAGTTAGGGACATACAATTTGTACCAAAATAAGGGTTCATAAACTTATTTAACTCAACCATCATGAACCTGAGAGACTTACCATTCTTTGGTACCATAGGCGAGATGGTGCACTGCAAAAAATTTATGATAAGTAGAGTGCATGACAGAAGTCTATGGTTGGATAAGAGGTATCCAATACATGCACAAGATATCCAATAGCTTACTAGACTATCCTCCCAAGGAGAGTATGTGTCGAAGGAATTTCAGGGCCCCAGAAAGCACAGGAAAAATAAAGGTGAGCCTAGCCTATGTGAGAAGTTTAACACAAAGAGAGGAGGACACACAATAGTCATTGAACCAATACTGCCCAAAACGGTTCGGACTGGCTACTACATCATAGCTAGCAAGGTTATGAGGTCTTACTATAGGGGATAATGCACTATAGATGCGCTATCAGTCGCTGACTTTTGTGCACAAGGAGCAGTGTTCAATTAGTGTAGTTTCCTGCTGGAGGAACTACTAGTAGCTTGAGAGGAAGCAGAGGATAAGGGAGGAACCTTCACTTATGGATACCTACTTGTGGCATTCACAATTATCAAATGGAGGCCACCCGTGGGAAGACAACCGACAATACCAGATAAGGGGCGCATGGCGAAGATGTTTGAGCCATGTCAGTCCATACCAGACTCCGAGAACACAACACTCAACAATGCAGCGTTTTCCAAATGGTATAATGCTATAATAGACACAACACAGAGGCTGTTCATCTCGCAGGAGATCCTCAATTGCAACATGAGAAATATCTCCTTCAGCATGAACCATCATAACACATTTGTCTGGTCGAGACATGCCAGCTGGGAACATTTCCACACATGAATGCTACTATTCTATTTGGATGAGGAAGCTTTCGATAAGGAATTCATGTCATGGCCAGGAGTTAAACGTGGCCCACGTAAATCAAGGATGCATTACATTCATCCTACGGAGCTGTTCAAGAAAAAAGACAAGGAAGAAAGAGAGGGACCGAGTTCAGGCCCCGAGTAGAAGAAGCCATATGCTTTGACACAAATAGACTCAGAGGAGGAAGAAGAGATGCCACAGCTAGAGTGGAGGAAAAGACCACCTCCCTCGACTTCTACTGGATGATGTTGTGTTGGCAAGTGCGCAGTTAACCAAATATTGGGTGTTGTGCTTGGTACTGAACCAGTGGGGAAGAGGCCTAGAACTAGGGTCTCATTGAAAAAACCCCTGAACCCACATCCCCTTGCATTTGCCGCTCCCCGAACCCACGCCATGATCAAATCCACTACTATCATTGAAATTCAAGATGACCCGTAGCCTGAAACATTTCCGTCCACATTCATTATTGAGCACCCTCCACCACTCCAATTACCAAACCTCCTCACATCCACTCCACACTAGACCAAAACCTTAGAGATGATGCATCTCAACCCACCAGAAATAGTGGAGCGACAACCCCCACAAATAACCAGAGAATTAACCAAGCCAGAACCAGAAATTTTTGGTCTCAACACCAAAGTCGTTGAGCCGAGTACAGTGTTGGATGTTCTGAATCCGAACACCTAGGAACAACAAATTGATTCTTCAACATAGTAAGAATATGCCCGAAGCAGAGAGGAGCAGGAACCTGATAGAAACCAACAAGTTACCTCACCAGCCAAGGAAGAGGGTGCCCAAGAAATCACAACACACCAAGAAGAAGGCCCAAACGAACCTCAGAAAACATATGCAAACAATGAACCGGAAGCAACAAGTAAGCAGGATATGACATCCATGCGAGCACAGATGGAACAAGTTCTCTAGAACCCCCAACAATGTGCGGAATTGATGAAAATCTGCATAGCCAGAATAGAGGTTCTGACTCTTCTCCCAACATATCTAAGGATGAGAATCACACCAACACCACCAACAGAGGAAGATGTAGACACTCGCTCAGACCATTCAACAACTAGTGGACTTCTGCTACAGATGTGAGCACCAACCAAAGTACCCCCTTCATCTACTGACATGATACACTGGCCAGCACCCCAACTATTTGGCTTAATCAGGGCATCCACGGACCAACTAGAGAGATCATCTGATATCTCAAGGAAAGAACAATTTGTGACACACACATACATAATGCAGGAGGCACATGATAAAATCCAAGTCCAGTGCAAACTGGAAAAAGTGCAGGAAAAACTTGCTCAAGATTGGTCGAAGATTCATAAGGTTTCACCTTAACTACCCAAGGCCAACGATGTAAGGGAGCCAGAGAAATAGATCGAGTTGTTACAGGAAGCATGGACGTAACTTTCCAACCACACTAACCAGCTCCAAGTGAAGCTACAAAAGGTCCAAAAAGAAGAAGAACAATCGCCTTAGCTGCTCCAGGCACAAATGCAGAAGATACTATTACAAGGCAACAATGTGAGAGCCGCATTGCACAAGCACACAACGGACTGCACCAAAATTTTCAGAGAAGTCAATGACTGGATGGGTATCATCGCTCGATGGAATCAAGTTTTGGAGGAAATGTGCAGAAAGATATAGGTGCTAAACAAAGAAGTTGCACCAACAATGGACCCTATGGAGCAACAACAGAAGTTTGACCAAATTCAAAAAGCCGGAAATGAACTGAATACACTCTACGAAGAACAGTTCATAGCCTAGAAAGAGCTGCCTGATTTTCGACCGGTAATTCAATCCACCTATATGCAAATGCACCAGGTCCATGCAACAACCAACTCCTAATGGAAATCGTTGGTTACGTCCAATCCAAAGGAGTAAAACAAATAGACGAACCAGCTGTTTCTTGCAGAGACATCACTCCTCGCCTAGAAATGGCAGGATAAAGTTGAAAGCTTTTAAGGAGTAAAGCACAGAGCCTTAGATTTGGTACCAAAATTGGGCCCTTCGTTTGAAGAGGTAAAGGAAGAAAAGGTACAAACAAAAGAGCTCAAAGAAGAGGAAAAGTCAGACAAGGGAAAAAAAAAGATGCTCTCAGGGGATGTGAAAGAACCAAGTGCTTGACTCGAGGACGAGTCAAGGATTGTGGTTGGAGCCTGTTGGGCTCTTCATTTTTTGGAAAGAATTGTGCAAGTTTTGGTTAAGCACGAGTTGTGCAAATTTCATCAGAGGCTGGGAGAAAGAGTAACATAAAGTAGTTGCGAAAGTTAGCGCAAGGCTATCTAAGCAACAAACGATTGCAACAGAACAAGAGAGCGTACAAGCTGAGAAGGAAGACACAACCCAACTATATATAGGGCTGAACATAATTGTAAAAGGGTTCATTCATTAGAAGAAGCACTCATTAGTTGATACCTCAATCCATCGTTGGTTGATTAGGGTTAAGTTGAGTCATGTTGATCAGAGCCACCCAAGTTTTGGGATTAGTGTTGGTTCTTGTTGTAGGTCGAGAGAAGAAAAGGGTGAGTCTGTAATGAATTAGAACTCTCAGTTGGAGAGCTGGAGCTCTGAGATATGAGTTGAGAGCCGAGAGTCTGTACTGAGCCTTTCTTGTAACCTTGAGTCTGTAATGAAGGAAAGATCCTGCAGATAATAGGAAGCAAGACCAAATTTCAAAATATGATGTGTCTTTGTATGTTACTTATGCATTACAATGTTTCTTTATGACTTATCATTTTTACTTAATGGTTCAATGTTTAGATGGTTGCTCGCATCGTAAGTAGGTTCAACTCTTGCATTTAGATGTTCCAAATCTTATATTGTCTTTTGCGCAAGAACAAGAATGAGTTATGACTGATCTATGGATCCCCTTTAGTCTTCTCCCTACCCTTCCCTATCTATCTATCTCAGCAGTTCTTTGGGTGAGACTTCTTCTCTTCGGAGGAGATGAAAATGCCAATGCTCTAGACTACACGGTACCTTTTGTTGGTAACCTGGGAAGGACCCTGGTCTGATCAAATTCGCGCCAACATATTGCGTTTCCTTTCCTTTCTTTTCATTGTGTTTCCAGGTATTTCCTTTCCATTTATTTCCTTTCCTTACCTTTCCTTTCCTTTCCATGTATTTTCATGACTTGCCTTGCCTTGCCTTGTCTTTCCTTGCATTTCCTTGCCTTTCCTTTCCATGCCTTTCCTTGTCGTGTCCTTCCTTGCCTTGTATTTCCGTGCCTTGTATTGCCTTTCCATTTCTTTCCACACCTTTCCTTGGTAAGGAAAGGGAAGGAAATTCAAGAAGAGGATAGACATGGTCAGGAAAGGCATGAAAACTAGGCAAGGTCTACGTCTAGGACTAGGTGTAGACATCTATATATAATATATACAAGTTCTTACAAAAAATCATCCTTGTGTTGACTAGTATCCCTATGGGTTCTGTTATAGCATATTTTTCCACGCTCCATGCATATTTCTTTGATGGCCTTCCATTTCCCTCTGCAGACTTCATTTCCCATCTTTTTGTCCACTCCATAGATAAAAATTCACATTTTTGTCCATGTACGTGACCTACCAGTTAGACAACTCGTGTATGTACATAGGCTACTCCATTACATCCCGCATACATCAGGTTTGGTGCTCAAAAAAAAATAAAAATTCAGGTTTCTATTGGATCCGCCTTTCTCTTAATACATGAAATGTTATGCTTCAGCCCAAAAAAGGTTGGTTTTCGAGACTTCGTCCGTTTCACGTTTCTCTCCCCTAAGATCACAGTATCCCGACGTGTGAAATGGAGAAAACCTTCCTAAGTTTAAATCACCACTACTAAAATACTAAGCATGGATTATCATCACTTAGTACCTCGTACCCTTTCTCTCGGGAGTTACACACTGGACGTCTCTCGAGCCTCTGACTCACGAAGTCATGAAGTGGTGTTAAAGTTACCCATGTTAGTATCAAGGACAAGTCACTTTAAACCCTAGTTAGTCACTATCGTGATTTCGTGAATCGACAATTTTTTGCCCAAAGGGCAGCACCTTTGTAGCCTTGATACCCAAAGTCATGATTTCCTTTAATTAAGAATGGATTAATTAAAAGGATTAAGTCAAAACACGTCTAATCCGTTACCTCGCTCCATCGTGTTTTCTGGTTTTTAAGGTTCAGTGGCTAGGAGAGAAAATGCCCAATGTGACAAACGCTGGAAAGGGGATTAGAAGCTAAGTACACCAATTTGAAAGAACTAAACCAGATTAATTAGTGCCTTAAACAAACTTTAACGCACATGGTTTATGGATGAAATCTTGAATGATCCTACAATTTCCAATGTTACAGCTCATCAAGCATTTATGGCATTTATTTGAATTGCAGTGAGGTGAAAGATAGTAGGATCTCGTTTTACTTCTAAATATTTTTATTAAGCGATTTGACCATTCTGTTGGCAAGGACACAAGGGGTTTAAATGACAAAGATAGAGAGTTTTTCCTTCATTATTTCAATTTTCATTTCTATTTTCACATAGAGCCACTTTACCAGGATAACCGTTGTTTTTGATTTTCAATTTTTTCGATAGTTGGTCCAGTAACAGGTTTCTCTATCATGGCTCCATGAAAAACACCCAAGTCAGTTGCCAAGAGTTCAAGTTAGGGTTCATACGTTGTTTTCGATACCTCACCCCGAAGTATTAATATTTTCAAGACATGGTCATACGTTTCCAACATTCTACAATCTGAGTCGGTAAATTGTTCGGATGATTCTAGCAACAACAAGAAGGATGACTTATCAACCAAATACAAAATTTTCGTTCAAGAAGAGATGCAAAAAATAGTGGCGAGGCCCCAACTTCTTCCCTATGGTGATATGATTAGGTGGGCATTGGACCATGTGTACATCCCGACTAGGACGATTATCAACGAATAAAAGGTGACGATTGGTACTTTCAGGCCAGAACATTTTTGGGCAATGTATAAATTGTCACCCACACCGAACCTTACTCACAATGCCAAATTTCTAGAAGGTTCAAGAAGGAGTGAGAGAAGTATGCAAAAATTTTATTCGATCTGATCAAACATAAGGTCTCACACCCTGCGAAATTCAGGGTTGATACTAACGGGATCTATTCAATCTCTTCCTTGGAGCCACAATTCAAGTACATAGAGATGATGACTTGTAGGTTGTATGGGAAGGAAGACACAACCCATTTTCTCCTCCCATGGGTGCCACTCATTCATACAGTTGCAAGGATCAGGTGACTCATTATTGCTCATGTCAAACAAGCCGATCACAGATGTTACCCTAAATTAGCCATCCAAGGAGGTCAGTAGGCCGATTACTATTCTCACACCCTTACAGTTCACAAAGGGGAATCCTGATGCGGGGTGGATTTTCGATGAAGAACTAATGCCCATTTCTATAGAGGAGCCGCCTCCTAACGAATTTTTCTTTGATAAAAAAAGGAAGGCCATGGTGAGGCAATAATTATATCAAAGAGAGGGCGTAGTGGTTAAAAAATTTAAAATCATGACAGTCGGGAAGGCCATGAAAGAGGAATAATTCACAGACGAGATAGCAGGAACACTAGGGGATTATGCAACAACCAGTCAATACTCAGTTGGAACTTAGAAGGCCTAGTTGAAATGAAAGAACCTCTTGATCAGTAAATTGGAAGCTAAACTGGCTACTGTTGAAGCAAATGCCGAGGATGAGGTGAGCAAAATCCTCGAGCAGGCCTGAATAGCCGATCTGTAGGATATCGAGAAACTTAGATCTGACCTTGATCAGGTGCGTCAGTCGATGCAAATTATCCAAACGCAGGTAAGATAGCAGGGGAAACAAATTATAGAATTACAATCAAAGTTGGATGTTGTCGAGAATAAGGTTTTAGACATAAAAATGTTCAAATCCCAAGCTGCCAAAATCCGACACAAGGTATTAATGGCTCAAAAAGACTTGCTTGTAAAAGTAGGAACCATTCAGAACCACTTTCAGATGATTGATCAAGTGGTAGAAAGTATTTCTTTGAGGGAAAACAAAGTCGGGGCAGCTAGGATTTCTTTCCAAGATGTTTTTATAGCTATGGCGAAGATAGATATGGTCGACAACTCCAAATTATCCATCGCAGAACAAAAAAAAGGGAATATCTTGTTGAAGGTATGGGAGCAGAATATATCAGAAAGCAGGGGGAGAGCTAATGAAGTGATGAATTCTTGTGAGGAAACGTTTTCCTTGACAAGTAAAATTTTTCTCGACCTTGATAAGGAAGGAAGTGCTAGGACACTGGGAAAAATCAATATAGCTAAACACCTGCTGGACATCAAAGAAAACGTGGAGAAAGAGCAAGTGGAGATATCCCAGATAAGACAGGTTGATATGGTCTAAGTGGACAAATGGCTAGTACAATCAAGTTTACAGTTATGCTCTATCATCACAGAAGACCGACAAGTAGGGAAAAGGTTGCCACAATTGGCAAAGAGTTGTTACACCTTTGAGGCAAGCAACCAAGCAAAGCCTTCCAGGTTGATAGCCCAGTTGGTGGAGAGGTGTGTCATTTGCATTGAGCGGTTGAAGGGGCAAGTTTCTGGTGCTAAATAATGACAGATGTCAACCCGTTCTATTTCTAGAGCCGGAAGGGAAGAGAAAGGAAGGTGCTCTGCCCTTATGAGGGAAGACAAATATGAGGAGATGAAATGCTCCAATTTTCCATTTGTAACTGACAGGTTTCCAGAACGATCAGAATTCTAGATGTTCAGAAGTTTGTTTAAATAACGAGGAAATTGTAATAGAAAGGGATTTTTTCCAATGGTAGATTGTAATAAAGAAAGTTCTTTTTAGCCATGATTAATAGAAAGAGAATTGAAGATTCCATATTCCATGAAGATTGAGTTATGTGTTTTTCCTTTGTATTTCATGCTTCATGTCATTTTTTACATATAATTCTTTGATGAATGTTTTAGTTGCAATTTAGTATAACTTATACTGTGGTGATTAGGTTTTAGGTATCTAGTTATTTACATTTTTTCCTCTGTATTGGCTACTAGCATGTACAAGACCTGTGAATTACTTAAATCTCTACATTATATGCTTTCATCATGGTATTCCTGTCCTTTCTTCTTCTGCTACAGCGTGGGATTCCTCTGAAATTGATGCCCCACATTGTTGATAGTTCTATGTTTTCACACTTGGTTTCAAGATTTTAAACTCAATTACGGAAAACGGCCTTTGATTTCGTTAAACCCTTCAATTGGCTTCACTGAATTTTCCCCGTATAATCTAAAGTTGAGATAAGCACTTTAAAACATCAATCTTCCTTTAAATCTCTGTTCTCCTCATGACTGTACTCGTTGTAAGACAACCCAACATCGAACCTGGTCTATTGGATCAAACTAGCATCACTTTGAATCTTTTTGATACCATACTTAAGACCGCCACCACCCGGATAGAGCTCGAATGTTCATGGGCCACCATCGAGCAGGATATCAGCATTCAAGAATATTTGGAAACTAGACAAAGACAATCCAGAGATCGGCCATAGCTTCATCCCTCGAAGTTGTTTCTTCCCCTTCCTTTTCTTTCACTCTTTTTAGATGCTTAGACTCTACACTTTATAGCCTTAAGTGTAGACTCAGGAACAACATCTTTCTGGTGTCGTTGTCGAGGACGGAGAATCGTAGTCACTTTCCCCTAAGGAAACGACATTCCCAAGTTTCATTTTTTGATAGTGAAAAAAGAGGGAACAACTTGTTAAGGCTAAAACTTCATCTTTCACTTGGTGACTCCACTCTTAAGTAAGCTAGAATCCTTTCAAAAGAACACCAGACAAAACCCAGATGCCAAACAGACAGCGCTAGTTTTCGACCCTGAAAAAATACTAAGACCAAGGGGTCTTTTTAAACAAAATGTGGTTGCATATCAACCCAAGTCAAGTCATTCTAAATATAAGACCTCTTTCGAACCTTCATCCTCACGATAATTTCCTCTCAGGAAAATAACGGACAGTGTCGTCGAAGTCGAGACCCTGAAGTTCGAGCAACTCCTACCCGAGATCAAAACCGAGACCTCTCTGACTACCTCTTACGTTACAAGGGGGGACACACCTACCTCAAAGCTCATCCCTATCAATATCCCACTGATTCTGAATAGAAACCCCTCTGTCACTCAAGCCCTTGAAGAATTTTCCGTGTACATGGATTCGACACCGGTGGGTTCTCCCATTTACATATCCTGCAAGTCAGAGGAGACGAGTCCATGTATACCTTCTTCTCTTTTTTCATCTTTCACCTCCCCTGGTGAAAAGTTTCTTGACTTTCCCCCTTTCCACCCCGGGGAAGCCAGAGAGTCGCTATACATCATCGCCAACCCTCTTTATAACGCACCGATTTCCTCTCCTAGGATATCCATGGCCACCGCCGGAGGAGGAGCAGGGGGAATAGGAGGTCAAGGCCAATAAATGCCTCCCAGTTTTTTCACCAAAGTAGCCACTAGATATGCCCCCTTGGTCCTTCCAGTACCTCTCCATGATTTACCTGAAAAATATATGAAAAACTTACCCAAGTTCACAGGAGAAGGGGATCTAACTGCGACTGAGCATATCAATTTTTTTGATCAATTCGCTAATATTCTAGGTGTCGAGCATGAGGACATGTATTCCCGATTGTTTTTCCAAACCTTCGAGGGACAGGTAAGAACTTGGTTTCGGAGCCTATCCCCAAGCTCAATCATATCCTACGATGCACTAGAAGACCTGTTTCTTAAACAATGGGGCAAAAGAAAGGATCATTTATACTATTTGACTAAGTTCGGGTCTTTAAAGAAAAAGGGATCTGAAACTGTTATGGAATTTATCCAAAGGTTTAACAAGTTGTATAATAAGATCCCTGTTGAAGTTAAATCATCTCAACTCACCGCCAAAGTAACTTTCGCAGGAGCTTTTGAACCCGATTTTTCTCTTCTATTAAGAGAAAGGAGAGGGGCTGACCTAACCTGAATGCAAGATGATGCTGTGGAAATCGAGTCAAACATGATGGCTTCGGGTAAATTAAAAACAAAAATCTAGACTGGAAATAGGGAAACTAGACGTCTTAGAGAACAAGCAGGCTCGTCTGGATCTGGAATATCCTCAAATGACAAAATGGATGATATGGCTAGGATAATAAAAGAGCTATCAAACAAAATCTATAGAATGGAGCTAGATCAATCCAAATCTGATCATTTCATTAAGAGGGAATTCAGGAGAAATCCCAATCCTCAGTTCCAACCAAGACAAATTAAAAATGAAGAGCAAAAGATCCAAGCACCTCTGAAAAATGAAAATTTTATTGGGGGAAATGATATGCAAGAGTTCGAAGACTTGAAAGAAGACGTAAACAACTTAGGCGACGACTGTGTACAACCTCACTTGATGAAATAAGATTATGAGAAGTCTTTGAACATTGAACAATCATCGATCGAAGACAAATACCTAAATGACATTGATAATTTCGATTATCAAGGAATGGATGACACCATAATGGCCGAGCTCCAGCACAAATACAATCTGAGGCCCAAAAACAAACCTGTGTCGACTGTGCAAACCCAGAAAGAGACCAAGATGTGAAATAACATAGGGGTAGATTCACCGAATACCAACGTAAAAGGGACCGAAACCCAAGCAAGAAGAACTAAGGCAGCTGAAACGTGGACACCTGAAACTAGAAACGCTAAAAATAAAACAGTGCTACTAAATAAAATGGATAGGAAAGAGTCCAATGTTTCAGCCAAGGAAACGGATAAAACCGCGGGAGTTTTCTTCCTAGAAAGCAAGATAAAAAAGATCAAGATACCAATACCTTTGGTCCAGTTGGCGAAGAATTCTGTGTATCGAAAATAAATAACCAAGATGATAAATTTTTCAGATCTAGAGAGTCAGTTCAATGTAATAAATATGGAAGATGACAAGCCTAATATCACTTTTTGTCCACACTTTGAAGGTGCCAGAGATACCGTCATCCCTTTCTATATTACCCTGAAAGTGCACGATCTACTGTTGCATAATTGCATGCTGGACTCTGGGGACTCGTATAACGTAATGCCCAAATCTATTATGGATAGCCTATGCCTCGAAATCACCAGACCCTATGGAGATCTTTACTCATTCGATTCAGGGAGAGTTAAGTGCATGGGCATGATCAAAGATTTAGTAGTCACCCTCACCTAGATTCCGGTGAAAAATGTCCTAATGGACGTAGTTGTCACCAATATACCCCCAAAGTATGGTTTACTATTATCTAGATCTTGGGGAGTCAAGCTCGGGGGATCCCTTCAGCTGGATATGACCTATGCCACAATCCCTGTTTTTGGTGGACAGTTCACACGGTTATACACGGAAACAAGGTTGGCATATACGGTAAGTGATCCACAGAATCCTAACAATTACCCTGTCTACATTGCTGATCAAGACCTGGGAAATTGTATTCTGTCCTTCGACAATACTGAAGATAATTGTACAGAAGAAAGTGACATCAATGAAATCAAAACCGAAAAAACAGCTAAAGATGTGTACAACATTGGAATTTGGAAAATGTTTTTGATGGTTCTTTGTCGTGTGAAGGGGTAGGTGCGGGAGTGATTTTCATAGCACCTGAAAATGAATTCATCATTCCTTTCTCTTACAGGATACAGTGGGATGTAGACTACATAAACAACGTTTGCGAATATGAAGCTCTAGTCCTGGGTCTGGAAGCTGCCAAGAAGCTAAACATAAGAAACTTAGAGGTCTATGGAGATGCCGAACTGATTGTGAAGCAGGTAAATTGGCACTACTAGGCCAAGCACCCAAGACTGAGGTCCTATAGAAATTGTGCCTGGGATCTAATGGAAAATTTATTTTCATCGGTAAAGGTTCATTTTATCCCACGAGCTGAAAACTAGCAAGCCAATTCACTAGCCAAAGCAGCTTCGACTTTCGCACCCCCTACCACTTTCATATTAAAATACCACATAGAGGTAAGGCACAGAACATCCATACCAAACAACATACAACACTGGCAGGTTTTCAAAGATGATGAACAGATCAAAAAGTTCCTGAAAATGGTGGGTGATTTGTCCGAAACCCACATTGACTAGGAAAACCAAAATGATCATACCTGGATTATTCAGGAAGGGGAGGAGCCTCAGGAGTTCCGAGAAAAAATTGCAAATCATCGCTTGCTAGTGTTAAAAAGTAATCAGATCCCTAAGGGCTTGATACCTCTGGAAAGGTTGTTTGATCAAAATGATATACCTCTGAAGTCCACCTTACAGCCCCAATCGGAGAAGGTCAAAGACTGTGACGTGGGCACCACCAAAGAGCCTAGGATAATGAAGTTATCAAAGTACCTTCCTCCTGAGATAAAAAGAAAGTATAAGGACTTACTTGGGCGGTATAAATATGTCTTTGCATGGTCTTATGATGAGCTCAGAACCTATGATACCTCTATGATCGAGCATAAGATACCTTTGAAACCTATTGTTAAACCCTTTAGACAAAGGCTCAGACAAATCAACCCCATTTTACTGCCTGTAGTCGAAAGAGAAGTGAAAAAGTTGTTAGATGCAAAAATAACTATACTTCTTAGGTACTCTGACTGGGTGGAAAACTTAGTCCTGGTTAGGAAGAAAAGTAGGGAGATCAGACTGTGTGTTGATTTTAGAAATCTAAACAAGTCCTCTCTCAAAGATACCTATCCTTTGCCCAAAATGGATCACATTTTGGAAAACGTAGTCTGGGCAAATAGGATGTCAATGATCGATGGGTTTTCCGGTTACAATCAAATTGCTCTCAACGAGCATGATAAAGAAAAAACACCTTTCACCACCCCTTGGGGCACGTTCATGTATGAAAAAAATCCTTTTGGTCTAATGAACGCAGGTGCTACCTTCCAGCCTACTATGGATATCACCTTCATTGGTGAAAGAGATAAATGCTTGGTTATCTACCTCGACGAACTGACTGTCTTCTCTAAATCCGATGAAGACCATCTGTTACACCTAAAGCAAACGTTCAAAAAATGTCAAAAAATTGGTTTGTCTTTAAACCCCAAGAAGTCTCACTTTGCGATGCAAGAAGGTAAACTCTTGGGCCACATTGTGTCTCGGGACATAATTAAAATCGACCCTAAAAGGGTAGCAGCTATAGACACCATAAATGTTCCTAGAAATATAAAAGAAATTCAGTCATTTTTAGGAAAAATAAACTTTTTGAGAAGATTTATCCCAAACTTTGTTGAAATCATGAAATTGATCATAGGTATGCTAAAGAAGAACAACGAAGTGAAATGGATGGCAGAGGCTAAAGCGTCACTTTCACGCATCAAGAAAGTTATGAGAGAAGCGCCCGTACTAGCAAGCCCTGATTACCTAAAGGATTTCCTAATTTTGTCATTCGCCTCTGAACACACAGTGGAAGCAGTACTTCTCCAGAAGAATGAAGAGGGTTTCGAGCAACCAATAGCCTTTTTTAGTAAAATTCTTAGAGATGATGAACTGAGATACGATATAATAGAGAAACAAGCGTATTTTATGGTTAAGGATTTGAAGGCTTTTAGAACTTATGTGCTTCATTCCAAGGTAATCGCATACGTTCGCACCAGTTCTGTGAAGGATATATTGGTTCAGCCTGATAGTGATGGAAAAAGGGGTTGGTGGCTCACTAATATTCAAGAGTTCAACCTAGAGGTAAAACCGACGAAACTAGTAAAAGGACAGGGTTTGGCTAAGCTCTTGGCAGAATCAAATTTCAGAGCACTCAGAGTAAATAAACTACAAGGATACGAAGGACATGGGGATGTAAATGAGCCCGACGATAAAATAGCTATCTCTAGAATCGAAGAGAATTTTTCCTTATCAGATTGGTATAAAGATATAGTGTCCTACCTACTGACCCTTAAATGCCCTAGCGATCTTCCTCTAGCTAAAGCCAGGACACTGAAGTTGCATGCGGTGAAGTACTATATATCTGAAAGTCAAATGTACTGGAAGGACCCCTTAGGATTCCTATTGTTTTGTTTGGTAGAATAAGAAACAGAGGGGGTCATAAATGAATTCCATGAAGGAGTGTGCGGAAGGAATCACGCCTAGAGGGAAACAACTTATAAAATCCTGAGGGAAGGATATTATTTTCCTAAACTTTTCTCATATTTCAATGTCAAAGTCAGAGCCTGTAACCCTTTCTAGCTATCCACAGGAAAACAAAAGAACCCAGTGCTACCTCTAGTTCCTGTCAAAACCAAAGCCCCTTTTCAACAATGGGGGTTAGATTTTATAGGCGAAATCAACCCACATTCCAGCACTCAACACAAATGGATCTTCACCACCACAGATTATTTCACCAAATGGGTGGAGGTTATTCTGACTAGGAAGGTGACCGACTCGAAGGCGATAGATTTCCTAGAAGAGAGCATACTGTCCAGATTTGGTTGTCTCCGAAAGATAGTAACGGATAATGCCCATGCATTCAAGTCTATGGCAATGATCAGGTTTTGCCCAAAATATAAGATCGTATTGGGACACTCCACAACATATTACCCTCAAGGTAATGGGTTAGACGAATCATCAAATAAAAGTTTAATTACCATAATTAAGAAGGTGCTGAGAGAAAACAAAAGATCTTGGCATGTACACTTAAGGTACACTTTGTGGGAAAATCAGATAGGTACGAAGAAATCCATAGGTACTTCCCCTTTCCAAATGGTATATGGGACTGATGTGGTATTACCTATAAATATGGCCCTCCCTGTAATGAAGCTATGGCAAGATGAGAAAGAAGAGCCAAACCACGTCACAAGAAGAATAAATTAGTTGATTGAGGTCCAACAATGCAGGACCGAGGTAGATGCAAGGATGCAGAAATACCAGGACAACATGAAAGTGTTGTTCGATCATAAAGCCAAAAACAAGGATTTCCTCCTTGACGATTTGGTTTTTAAATGGGATGCTAGGAGGGAAGATTCAGAAAAACATGGTAAATTCGATCATATCTGGTACGGACCGTTCAAAGTCTCATCTCCAGAAGGGAAGAATTTGTTTCTATTAGAGAATTTGGACGGTAAAACTCTTAGCGCCCCTGCCAATGGGCATTATTTAAAGCACTATATGCAATAAATGAGTGTCAAATCTCCATTGTATATACCGCTTTGTGTTTTCTTTTTTCATTTTTATAAAATTTTCGGTAAGTTCACTTTCATCACAAATAAAACAGGTTGTTGATTTCCTAGAAGTAGAGACATAGAGTTTGACACCTAGAATCCCATAAATCCTGAAGACCTGAGACTCTTCATGTTGTTTCATACAGGCCTCCAAATTATAGCCCATACTGCATAAGGAGAAAGGGACAGTCAGGCATCAGGAAATTGACCCACCCGAAACAGGTGACAAATATTTTTTTGTTAGAGGAGAATGAAGTGGTAAGGCCAAGGTATGAATTGCCTAAGTATCCAGTTTTCGAACGAACATGTCTTAAAACATAGGAGTGGTCTCATGAGTACATTGTATTCACCTGAGTCAGGATTGCATGATAACATCCGGGTTTTTGAGGTCCATGGCCTTCTCTCTTTCCCTTTTTTCATCCTTAGTCCTCTCTCCTTAAGCTCTGACACCTGCCCATACCGTCCATAGAGGAAAAGAGGTTCCACTTCAATTTGGGAAACTGGTGAACGTCTCAGGAAGCGAGTTGGTCTTCACAGCTCCTTGGTCCCCTACTGAACAAGGCCATGCGTAGGCAGATCCTAACTCTCGTAGGTCTTTTAACAGGTTTCAAATGGTTAAGTTTTGCTCAAAAGAAGACCTCTGGAAATGAATTATCCCCTATTTTCCTACAGACTAGGGCATCATGAAGGTTAAGATAAAGTTGGTCCAGAGCACTCAAATCAAGTTGACAAGCCTCTATAACGAATATACACAAATATCACCCCTGCTTTTTTTTGCCAATTGATTTCCCCCACTCCACTTTTCAAAAGTAAAGTATAAGATACATGGTGAAAGGAAATTCATAATTGATTGCCCCCATATAGTCCAAAGAGATGATGAAAGGAAATTCATAAAAATGATTTCCCTCATCTCAACATTTAAATGCAAGATTACAGTTTGGAGTGGTGAAAGGAAATTCAATAAAGGGAACCATATAACTTCACCGGGGTACTGAACAGGCTCGTTAGCAGTGAAGAAATATCTAAGATATTTTGTAATGCTATCATACTTAAATTATACTACATTCTGGTAATCAACATTTTTGAAACTGGATCCACAGCTCGAGTTCATGCAGGTCTCCCCGATTAAAAACATGAAATTTACCATTTTTTTTACGCAAGCTAAAACCTATCGTTTTTGCTAATTTTCCTAAGATTGATTGGACCATATTAAGCAGCTCCGAATTCATTCTTGAGGAAGGGAAAGTTACCGAAGGGACTTCCGTCGAGTTGAGGAAGCGTGTCGAGTTTTGGAAAGTTTCGGAACTAAAGTTGAAACCTCAATTTTTCCTCTGCACCCCCTTTCTAAATGATGTTTCACCAAAGCTAACTGATGACTCCATGTACCCCTTCTCAGGAACTTGGTCTGTTTTCCTTCTCATCTCACAGGGAGAGGAGATCCCTATTTGGAGCCTATGTTGGAGCCACCTTTCTCTTAATACATGAATTGTTATGCTTAATCCCAAAAAAGGTTGGTTCTCGAGACTTTGTCTGTTTCGTGTTTCTCCCCCCTAGAATCGCAGTATCTCGACGTGCGAAATGGTGAAAACTATTGGCATGTTTTACAGATAGTGTATGCTTTTCATTGATGGCAAGTACAACAACAAAGATGGCAGCAAATGTGCAAAGGATTGTAGGAAGCTCATTGATGAAAAGATTAGAGTAAGCATCGATGAACAAAAGGAACAAAGTAAGCTCAGGAGTAATTAGTGCAGAGTCGATCGCAGTGCCTAAGCTCGAAAGGAGAAGTGTCAGTGATCATTGGATCCCAGTTAAATTCCTGAAAGAAGGAGGACTGTCAGATCTGATTGTAAACAAGAAGAATGCACAGAAGAGGAGGACAGATCTAAGGCATCATATCTGAGCGTAAGATCCGACCATCATTGGATCAGGGAGAACCATCGCGAAGTGGAAAAATTGTGAGAAGATATGGGATGTATGATCTAGGGTATCTACAAAGGATCAATAGCTGTTAGATATGGTGAAGCTGCAAGGCGGATACGCTCAAGAGTCATCCAACTCTCCAAAACTGTGAAGGAATCCTGACCATCCATCAAGGACAGTTGTGGACCGTTGGATCAAGAGGATGCGTGGCGAAAGATCAGAGCACCACAAAGACTCCATTTTGGAGTTTCGCAGGTCATTAAATTCAAGGGAAAGAGGTTCAAACTCATGATATGCGAATTCACGAAAATATTTGGACCGTTAGATCACCAAGAATTGTGGACCATTGATCAGGCATAAAGAATGTCTGTGAAGTGTCAAAATCATGAGAAGATCTGGACTGTTGGTTCCATAGGACATGTGGTGAAATATCGTCATGTCATTGACTGGAAAGTCAAAGGAACGGGGTTCCCTAACCTCTCGAATTTGCGATATGTGAAATCGCGAAACAATCTTAACTGTCAGATCGAGGTTTGATCTGGACCGTTGATCAGACTCCATCTGGGAGTCTCGACTATCGCGACTTGGAGTGATGAGAACCTCCATCTAAGGAACAACGAGATGCAAGATAGTGAAAAGATTAGGACCTTCGGATCACCAAGAACGTGGACTGTTGATCTGAGCTCCATCTCAAAGTTTCGCCTTTCACGACTTGGAGTGATGAGAACCTCCACCTAAGGAATTGTGAGATGTGAATTCACGATGAGATCTGGACCGTCAATACAACAAGATTTTGGACCATTGATCTAAGCTCCATCTTCGAGTCTCACCTATCGCAACTTGGAGTGACAAGGACCTCCATCTAAGGAACAACGAGATGCGAATTCACGATGAGATATGGAACGTCAATTCATCAAGATCGTGGACCATCGATCAGGGTCGATGAAGGTCATAAGTTCATGAAAATACCGAAAAGGTGAAATGGATGTAGCCTGTGGTCACATCGGTGGAAGATGGGGGAAGGAGCTAGTGTAGACAAGCTCCTTTTCAGAGTTTTGGGGATCACGACTAGGAGTGTCAAGACACTTGGTCACACGAATGCCGAATTGCCAAATGCCGAAATGCCGAAATGAATGTAAGATCCCATGGAGCCAATCCAATGGTGCAGGTGAATTTGAGTATGATCAGAGGGATAATGTTGCTCTTCACAATGTAACTGCTAGAAACCATTGATGGTTTCTGGCAGAAGATTCGAAGAGACTTCTGTGTGATTGCTAGAGGAGCTGAAGAGTCTCCAAGATTCTTCCAATGAATGAAGACTATTCTTAGAGGGGATTGATAGATGGATGAGCATTGAAGTCTATAACTGAAACATAAAGGATAATCTCAATTGTGCCAGAGAAGACGAGTAGTCTCAACTGCCAGAGAGGCTGAGGAATCTCAGCTGAATAGCCAGTGATGCTGGATGCGTAGTGGGAACCACCAGAGAAGCTGAAGAGTTGCGATGATCAGGCAGAGCACTCGATATGTGGAGGAGATCGGTGCAGTGTGAGCATGCAGAGGAATTACACACATTTCATGCACAAGGTGCACAGAGGATATAAGTACATGGTATAGAGAAGAGATGTGGTTGTGGTGGTGATGAGGGATTTAGGAGGGCAGAAGGAGGAGAGTACAGCAACTGAAATGCAGAGTTGAAGAATGGTGGATCAAATGGAGATGGCACACAGTGCGTAACGTGAGAAGAACATAAAGCGTAGAGGAGTGTGCAGAAGACACTGATGCAGACAGAGCAGTGCAGTATAGCAGAATAGTGATAAGTCTGGTAAGCCAATGATAAATATTGTATCATCGCGATAAGTTTCATTAGCAAAGATTTATATTTCTGGGTGGTAGGGAAGTGCAAGGGAGGACTGGTGTCCTTAGAGGTTCAATTGGGAGTTTGAACACAGGGAGTTGGTGCTTCCTTCTAGTTGGTGCTAGAGAAACCAGGGAGTTGGTGTTTCCTTCTAGTTGGTGCTAGAGAAACCAGGGAGTTGGTGCTTCCTTCTGGTTGGTGCTAGATAATCCAGGGAGTTGGTGCTTCCTTCTAGTGGGTGCTAGAGAAAAATAGAGAGTTAGTTCTCTTAGCAAGTTGGAGCTTTCAAAACAAAGGTTGTAGCCTCACAATGAGTTGGTGCTCATATGTATGATAATGTAAAGAATGTAAATAATACTTATCATATAAAGAAGAAGAGGTTTTTACCCTGTATGGGTTTCCTCGAGAAAATATTTGTCTCTGTGTTTCTCATATATGTGACTGATGCTGAATGTGCCATTGCTTATTTCCCTGCATTATTGTGATCATCATTGAGTGCCTTGTAAAGAATTTAAAAGAAGCATAATTGTTTAAGCATGGGAACAACTAATTCACCCCCCTCTCAGTTGTGCAACAATTGGTATCAGAGCTGGCCCCTTCTATATAAAGGTAGATCCTAGAGCTTAAACATGTCAAGTCGTGAAGGAAATTCAACCAATAAGGCCCCTCTATTTAATGGAACAAACTTTGCCTTTTGGAAAGTTAGAATGAGAACCTACATAATGGCTTTAAGTGTAGATTTCTGGGATGTGGTAGATACTGGTTATGTAAAGCCAGTTGTGCTAGCTAATAAGGATGACAAGCTAGAATTTAGTTTCAACGCTAAGTCTATGAATGCTATCTTGAGTGGGCTTGTAGAAGCACAATTCGTAAAAGTTATGCACCTAGGAACTGCCAAAGAAATGTGGGACAAACTCATTAGCAGTTATGAAGGTAATGAGAAGGTAAAGGATGCCAAGCTTCAAACCTACAGAATACAGTTTGATCAGATGAAGATGAAGAAATATGGAACAATTGGAAAGTAATTTCTAAGAGTAGAAGAAATGGTAAATGTAACGAAAGCACCTGGTGAAAAAATTGAGGAACCTTCTTTAGTTCAGAAAATCTTGAGATCTCTCCCAGATAGGTTCAACCCAAAGGTCTCTACTATAGAAGAACTTAATGATCTAAAAACCTTGGAGTTTAATCAACTTCAAGGAACATTTACTGCTTATGAAATGAGAATAGTTAAAGATAAACCCACCTCCAGAGAAGCATCATTCAAAGAAGACAAGAATGAGGATTCTGAGCCCGATGAAATTGAAGAAAAATTTGTGAAGAGACTGAAGAAGCGATCAAGAAAATATAAAGGTAAACTACCTTTCAAATGTTTCAAATGTGGTAGAATAGGTCATTTTGCAAATAAATGTCCCCACAAAAGAAAGGATTAGACTAATGAAGATGAGGAGAAGCATAAACACAGAAATTTCTTTAAAGAGAATAACTTTAAGAAGAAAATCCTTTGCGTAAACAATGAGGATGATCCTTCAGATGATGAAGACTATGACTCCCCTATTGAATATAAATTAAATGACTTCATACTTATAGCCAAAGAGGATTATGATAATAACAACAGAGGAAGTGAAGTTAATGAAGAAGAAGTTGTGGTTGACATGGAAGGAGAATTGATCAGTGCACTGGAAGAGATTGACAGACTAGGAATTAAGAACAGAAAGCAAAGACAATTGTTGATACAGTTCGAGAAAGACAGTAAAAAACCTGATGAAGACCTTGTCCTACTAAAATTATAATTAGAATAGGCAAAGAAAATTGAAGACATTCTGAAATGACAGTTATCAGAAAAGAAGGCGAGATGTGAAGCATTAGAAGAAGAAGTAGTGAAAACTAGGAAAGAGATGGAGAAGTTTCAGGCCTTGTATAATCAGAATCTGTCAAGTATCAAAGCCTCAGAAGGATTAGCCACCATCTTGAATCAGCAAAGGAATCCAAAGTTGAAAACTGGTTTGGGTTATGAAGAGGGATCAAGTATTGGCAAGCCAAGAAACGAAGAACCCATCAAGTTTGTCAAATGTACAACCAATAACAACAATGAACCTGCAGGAACAAAGGAAGACAATCATCCGCCCAGGATGAGTAAGGTAAAATATGACATAACTGAATATGTAGAACAAAGAAGTAATGCACTCACTGCTGAAATATGTCATCATCCTGGAAGAAATCGATTTTCACAAAGAAGACAACCATTTCCTAGGTACAAAGAATTTTTCCATGGCTATTGTTTCTACTGTTCTAACTTTGGTCATAAAGATTTAAATTGTTCCTTAAGACTTAGACATGAGCAATTAATATTTCAAAGGAATAAATACTTCCCGCAACAAAGAATGATACAGTCAAGTAATAATCCTTCACAGACTGCAAATTGCCAAATTAAGTCTAGACACGTACAACTAAGGAGGCCAAGAAATAATCAACAGTCAATAAGTAGACAACATTGCAACAATAAGTTTGACCTATTGAATAATGAGGTTGAATTCTAAACCTAACATAACCTTGGACATAAATCTATTGACTGTCGGTTAAGGAACTATGAACTAGATTCGAAATCCCCTACTGAAAATGTCAAGTTTTGGAAGAAGAAGGAAAGTGACAAGTGTGGATTAGTATTGTCCGCTCAAAGAAAAACGAACCCTTGGTTTATAGACAGTGGATGCTCCAAACACATGATGGGAGACAAAGGCAAGTTTCTATCTCTAAGTGAAAGAAAATTAGGAAACATAACCTTTGGAAATGATGTTCAAGGGAAAATAAAGGGCAAAGGGACGGTGAGCTTAGGTAATGGAAAAGGAAAATCCCAAGATGTTCTACTTGTGGATGGGATGAAACATAATCTTCTTAGTGTAATTCAAATGTGTGACAGAGGATGCGAAGTGTTGTTCACATCCAAGGACTGCAAGATAAAGTCTGTAAACTCAAGACAAGTGGTGGCCAAAGGCATAAGAACAGAAAATAATGTATACGTGCTAAAATAAAATAGAGAAGATTGTCATCTAAGAAAAAATGATAAAAGTTGGTTATGGCATAGGAGACTTGGACATATAAACTTTGACTACTTAATCAAACTCAAAAAACTCAAGGTATTAAAAGATCTTTCCAGAATATCAAAGCCCCAAGATTCAATGTGTAAACCCTGTCAAGTAGGGAAGAAAAACAGGACACAGTTTAAGTCCAAGAGCTTTACTTCAACAGAGAAACCACTCCATCTAGTTCATATGGATTTATGTGGACCATCAAGACAGGAAGGCACATGGAAAGAAAACTACTTCATGTTGATTATTGATGATTACTCCAGACTTACTTGGGTTGCCTTTCTCAAAGAAAAAGTTGAAGCATTTGAGAAGTTTAAAATATTTAAGGCTTTAACAAAGACTCAAATAGGCAAGAGGTTAAAGGCAGTAAGATCAGATCAGGGAGGAGAGTTTATGTCAAGAGACTTCAAGGAATTATGTGATGAGCATGGGATCAAGAGAGAATACACAATCCCAATAACTCCACAACAAAATGGAGTTGTTGAGAGGCAAAACATAACAGTGCAAGAAATGGCTAGGTCAATGATGAAAGAGAAGAACATTGGTCAAACCTACTGGGTAGAAGAAATACACACAACAGTCCATGTGCTTAACAAATCCCACCTCAAACCACAATGTGACAAGACACCTTATGAATTATGGTTTGGAAGACCTACCTCAATCAAACACTTCAGAGTCTTTGGGAGCAAATTCTACATAAATAATAATGATGAGAACCTCGGAAAATATGATGACAGGGATGATGAAGGTATCTTCTTAGGGTATGCTACAAACAGTAAAGGATATAGATGCTATAATAAGAGGCTACATAAAATGGTTGATTGTATTGATGTAAAAATTGATGAAGGAATCCCAACAAGAGAGGTGTACAGTAATGGGTCTTCTACAGAAGACACAATTGAAGCTGAAGATGAACAGGTCCAAGAATCAGAAAATGAAGACTCTAAATCAGATGAAGACTCAGACACTCATAAAGACTCAAATCAACAGTCAACTACAAATTCCTCCTCCAGAATCATTCAAAAGAATCATCATGCAAGTTAGATAATTGGAGAAAAAGACAAAGGTGTACAAACCAGGAGAAAGCTAATAAAAAACACCGAACAATCTCATATAGCTTTCATATCCATGCTGGAACCCAAGCATTTTAATGAAGCCAACAAAGATGACCACTAGGTTAAAGTAATGAATGAAGAACTTGATCAGATTGAGAAAAACAACACACGGGAGATGGTTCAAGGACCTGAAGGTAAAAACGTCATTGGCTCCAAATGGATCTTTAAGAATAAGTTGAATGAGCAAGGACAAGTTATCAGGAACAAAGCAAGGTTAGTCTATAAAGGCTATGCTCAGATAGAAGGATTGGATTTTGATGAAACATTTGCACCCATAGCAAGATTAGAATCTATCATAATGTTTCTTGCCTATGCTTGTCATAAAAGGTTTAAAGTCTATCAAATGGATGTCAAGTCAACTTTTCTAAATGGATATTTAAGTGAATAAGTCTATATGGAACAACCAGAGGGTTTATAACTGTCTAATAACCCTGACTTAGTATGCAAGCTGAAGAAAGATTTATATGGGTTAAAAAAAGCCCCTTGAGCCTGGTATCACAAACTGGATACGTATCTCAAAGACAAAGGGTTCAAGAGAGGAACAACTAACAACAATCTGTATATTAAAACAGAGGATAATAATTTGCTCATTGTATTGGTCTATGTAGATGACATCATCTTTGTATGTAGTAAGGATTCATTGGTACAATGGTTTTCTTTTGCCATGGAGTCTGAATTTGAAATGTCTATGATAGGAGAACTGTCATTTTTTCTTGGTCTGCAAATTACTTAGAGGTCTAAAGGGATGTTCATTTCTCAAGAAAAATATCTAAGAGAAATGCTGAAAAGGTTTCAAATGGAAGATTCTAAACCTGTGGGTACACCTATGGTAACTAGATGTAAATTAAGCAAGGATGATGATTCACCTGATGTTGATCAAATCTCATATCGATCAATGATAGGTAGCCTACTGTACATCACAACATCTCGCCCATACATAATGAATGCTGTAGGAATGGTAGGAAGATATCAGGCTGCACCCAAACATAGTCATTTGTAAGTTGTCAAAAGGATATTCAAGTATTTAAAAGAAACAATGACTTATGGTTTGTGGTATCCTAGAAATCAGAATTTTCAGTTAACTACTTACTCAGATGCAGATTGGGCAAACTGTGTCGATGAGAGAAAAAGCATCAATGGAGGAGAATTCTTCCTGGGTGATTCTTTAGTAGCATGGCTTAGTAAAAAACAAGGTTCCATTTCTTTATCAACCACAGAGGCAGAGTACATTTTTGCTGCTACCTGTTGCACTTAGGTATTATGGATGATTCAGACACTTGCAGACTTAGAGGTAAAATACACTGCACCGATCCCAATTCATTGTGATAACACTAGTGCCATCAGTGTGTCTAAAAATACTGTATTCCACTCCAAGACCAAGAATATTCCCATAAAATATCATTTTCTAAGAGAGCAGGTCACCAATCAGATTGTTCAGGTCAATTACGTTCCCACTACAAAAAAAATTGCAGACATCTTTACTAAACCACTAGCCAAGACACCATTTGAATATCTCAGACAGAAGTTGGGTGTCATCTTGTCTCACATCTAAGAGAGTCCATCCTATTAGGGGGAGTCCTGTATTGGTTGCATATCTGATACCTCCTAAAATTAATGCAACAACTCAGGGGGGGTGTGTTTTCTTTGACATTGATGTCAAAGGGGGAGAAAAGAGCAGAGGTGCCTTTCTTGCCATCAATGCCAAAGGGGGAGATTGTTGGCATATTTTACAGACAGTGTATGCTTGTCATTTATGGCAAGTACAACAACAAAGATGGCAGCAAATGTGAAAAGGATTGTAGGCAGGTCATTGATGACAAGATCAAAGTAAGCATCAATGAAAAACAAGAACAAAGTAAGCTCAAGAGTAATTAGCGCAGAGTTGATCGCAGTTCCTAATCTCGGGAGGAGAAGTGTCAGTGATCGTTGGATCCCAGTTAAATTCCTGAAAGAAGGAGGACCATCAAATCTGATTGTAAACAAGAAGAACGCACAGAAGAGAAGGACATATCTGAGGAATCAGATCTGAGCGTAAGATCCGACCATCATTGGATCAGGCAGAACCATCGCGAAGTGGAGAAATCACGAGAAGATATAGGTTGTAGGATCTGGGGTATCTACGAAGGATCAATAGTTGTTAGATATAGTGAAACTACAAGGTGGATAAGCCGAAGAGTCATCCAACTCTCCAAAATTATGAAGGAATCCTGGCCATCCATCGAGGATAGTCGTGGACCATTGGATCAAGAGGATGAGTGGCGAAAGATCAGAGCACCATAAAGACTCCATTTCAAAGTTTCGTAGGTCATGAAATTCAAAGGAAAGAGGTTCAAACTCATGATATGCGAATTCACGAAAAGATTTGGACCGTTAGATCACCAAGAATTGTGGACCATTCATTAGGCATAAAGAAGGTCTATGAAGTGTCGAAACCATGACAAGATCTAGATTGTTGATTCCATAGGACACATGGCAAAATATCGTCATGTCCCTGACTGGAAAGTCAAAGGAACAGGGTTCCCTAACCTCTCAAATTTGTGATATGCAAAATCGTGAAACAATCTTAACCGTCAGATCGAGGTTTGATCTGGATCGTTGATTAGACTCCATCTCAGAGTCTTAGCTATCACGACTTGGAGTGATGAGAACCTCCATCTAAGGAACAACGAGATGCGAGATTGCGAAAAGATCAGGACCGTCAGCTCACCAAGAACGTGGACCATTGATCTGATCTCCATCTCGGAGTTTCGCCTATCAGGACTTGGAGTGACGAGAACCTCCATCTAAGGAATTGTGAGATGCAAATTCATGATGAGATCTGGATCATCAATACACCAAGATTCTGGACCATTGATCTAAGCTCCATCTTGGAGTCTCACCTATCGCGACTTGGAGTGACGAGAACCTCCATCTAGGGAAAAATGAGATGTGAATTCATGATGAGATCTGGACCATCAATTCATCGAGATCGTGGACCAACGATCAGGGTCGATGAAGGTCATAAGTTCACGAAAATACTGAAAAGGTGAAATGGATGTAGCCTGTGGTCACATTGGTGGAAGATGGGGAAAGGAGCTAGTGTAGATAAGCTCCTTTTTCGGAGTTTCGGGGATTGCGACTGGGTGTGTCGAGACACTTGGTCACACGAATGCCAAATGATGAAATGCCGAAATTAATGCAAGATACCATGGATCCAATCCAATGGTGTAGGTGAATTTGAGTATGATTGGACGGATAATGTTGCTCTTCACAGTGTAACTGCTAGAAACCATTGATGGTTTCTTCCAGAAGATTCGAAGAGACTTCCGTGTGATCGCCAGAGGAGCTGAAGAGTCTCTAAGCTTCTTCCAGTGAATGCAGACTATTCTTAGAGGGGATTGACAGATGGATGAGCGTTGAAGTCTGTAACTGAAACATAAAGGATATGCTGGACTGTGCCAGAGAAGATGAGTATTCTCAACTGCCAGAGAGGCTGATGAATCTCAACTGAACACCCAGTGATGTTGGACGCATAGTGGGAACCACCAGAGAAGCTGAAGAGTTGTGATGATCAGGCAGAGCACTTGATATGTGGAGGAGATCGACGCGGTGTGAGCATGCAGAGGAATTGCGCACATTGCATGCACAAGGTGCACAAAAGCTATAACTACACGGTACAGAGAAGAGATGCAGTTGCGGTGGTGATGAGGGATTCAGGAGGGAAAAAGGAGGAGAGTACAACAGCTAAAATGTAGAGCTGAAGAATGGTGGATCAAATGGAGATGGCACACAGTGCGTAACGTGAGAAGAACATAAAGCGTAGAGGAGTGTCCATAAGACACTGATGCAAACAAAGCAGTGCAGTATAGAAAAATAGTGATAAGTCTGGTAAGCCAATGATAAATATTGTATCACTGTGATAAGTTTCATTAGCAAAGATTTATATTTCTGGGTGGTAGGGAGGTGCAAGGGAGGATTGGTGTCCTTCTAGTTGGTGCTAGAGAAATGAGAGAGTTGGTGCTTCCTTCTGGTTGGTGCTAGAGAATACAAAGAGTTGGTGCTTCCTTCTAGTGGGTGCTAGAGAAAAACAGAGAGTTGTTGCTCTCAGCAAGTTGGATCTTGCAAAACAGAGGTTGTAGCCTCACAATGAGTTGGTTCTCATATGTATGATAATGTAAAGAATGTAAATAATACTTATCATATAAAGAAGAAGAGGTTTTTACCCTGTATGGGTTTCCTCGGGAAAATATCTGTCTCTGTTTTTGTCATATATGTGACTGATGTTGAATGTGCCATTGCTTATTTCCTTGCATTATTGTGATCATCATTGAGTGCCTTGTAAATAATTTAAAAGAAGCATAATTGTTTAAGCACGGGAACAACTGATTCACCCCCCCCTCTCAGTTGTGCAACAAAAACCTTCCTAAGTTTAAATCACCATTACTAAAAGACTAAGCAGGGCTTATCATCACTTAGTACCTCGTACGCTTGTTCTCGAGAGTTATTCATTGGACATATCTTGAGCCTCCGACTCGTGAATTCGCGAAGTGGTGTTAAAGTTACCCAGGTTAGTATCAAGGACAAGTCACTTTAAACCCTAGTTATTCACTATTGTGATTTTGTGACTCGGTGATTGTTTCCCCAAAGGGAAGCACCTTCGTAGCCCTGATACCTGAAGTCATGATTTCCTTTAATTAAGTATGTGTTGTTGGGAAATAATACCCTACGGACTAGCAAACTAGGGTCAGACTTGCATGCAAATTTTGACCGTAAAGAAATGACCTTTTAACTTACTACCCAAAACTTAAACCTCTCTTTCACGATACATGCATGGAAAGGAACTACTAACCTTTTTACTAATGTTTGGTGTAGATCCTCTATTGTGCTCTTGACCACTTGCTTGCGCTGCTCCTTCCAAAGTTAACCTGCAATCAAGACAAAACACTACGCATGCATGCTACTTTTCTACTTGAGGGTTAGAAATTAAGCATAAATTACACAAATCATAAATAACTCATGCATTGGGACATGAAAAGTATTCTTTTATTATTTTCAAAATGAATCAACTTACAATCAAAGTCGAGACCGACCACCGCTCCTTGATCCTGATCCTGGGCTCCTCCTCTTCTTTTGTCCTCCAACTACTTTGCGTTAATTCTCCTTAGGCTTGAGGAAAGACTAAAGGGTTGGGACAAATGGATTCAGCAAATGGGCAGAGTTTCTTCACTATATTTTTCCTCCTCCAAATGGTACCCCTACCCCTTCTTTTATAGGCTAGAAGGAGCCAGGGTTTTGGACGAACTCTCGGCCATGCATGGCCGGGAGTTTCAGTTAACTGACCCATAGCTTTTTGTCCTGTTGACAAATTTCCTATTTTTGTGTTTTGTTAGGTAAACGCGGGCTGTAGTAGGCCTACCAGCGTTCACACGCATGCAGTAGTGGGTTAGGGTGCGTGTACCTTGACCCAAGAGGATTTTCAAGAGTTTGTTCAGCATAATTTTGGCAAGGAAGGGATATGAGTTGGCCTGATGCCAGGTAATCATGTGTGGTGCAATTTAGGGTTATAACAGATGCCCCCTAATGTGTGAGGTCGGAAGAGCATCTGATGGCCGAAATACATTACCAATCTGTACTGATACGCTGAATGAGTGAGCCCAAGGATCAAGAACCAGGAGGTGTCATCTACAAAATAACAAATGTCGCATCGAGGTAGGCATACCCATGCTTGGGATAAAATAGAACCATGGTTACCAATCAAATACACTATAGATCCATGTCCAATAACTATAAAGAGTAGTTGCGAATAATACACAACAGAGCTACATCTCGAAATCAGAAAGATATACATATAAAGTATCCATCTCCCAGAAGATGATTTGACTTGATGGTTGTACTTTAGAGCTCGAGTAACAACTTCAAAATCTTCTAAAACTCGGGGAGGGGTGTAATATGAGTGTATGACTACACTACCCAGAGGTCTTCGACGGCTCGTCGGTTATGGACTTGATAATCTTGATGATCGGACTGAAGGCTTCAGTGATTTCAAACAAGGACTTGATTGGACGTTCAAGATGGTTGGGTATGCGGACAAGAGACATATTGCAGAGGGGCCGACTCAGGCTTAGTGACAAACTTCCCTTGGATAATAGCACGACAAGTGATAAGACTTAGGTAGCATATCTGTTAATAATAAGTCTACGAAGAAGGAGGCAACGCAAACTCTCCATATGTTTGGAAGAGTAACCAAACGGTGGAGGACACAACTCTATATAGTGAGAAAAATCTTCCTAAGGTCGTACTACATCCCATAGTCTTATGATCAAACGAACAGATGTGCTTCATCCAAGGGAGACTCATTATGCTGCCAATAAAGAAAATACTTTTCCCATCCTCTTTTTGGGGTATATTTGATTTTTTTTGTTCTTTTTGATAATTTTTGAAAAAGAATAAAGGAATATTACGTTACAATGGAGGAACGAGTACTGCAAACATACAAGCTCAAGGCACAAGGACAAGACTGATGTTCTAGGGAAATGATACTCGGGAAAAATCCTCCAGTGACCAAAGGTGTTAAGACGCAGAAGCAAACTGTTACAAGGCTGATGGGTAAGATATGAAAATGCAGTTGATAGAACACACAATGGTAACATCCTTCGATGTAAGTTTAACGAGCCCAGAGAAGGGAAGCTCGGTGGTTTTTCATATTTAGAGAGTCTGAAAAAGAATAAAAGGAGGCTCCATTGGGGTACCTTTTTTGACAATAGTCTAGTCGGTTCGAAAAAGGGATAAACTAGCACCGATTAGACGTCAATTCAAAACCATTTTAACGAGTGTGAAAAGGACAAGATCACTCGACTATTTTTTCACTTTTAAGGAGTCTGAAA
>ML779621.1:306194-333636 GCA_009831015.1 Picea engelmannii | reverse complement strand
ACTGTCGGAGAAACGTGACTTCAAATTTCAGTTTAACGAGCGTGAAAGGTCACAAGATCGCTCGACAATCTTTTCATTTTTAGAGGGTCTGAAAAGGGCTTAAAAGGAGACCCGTTATGTTTTGGGAGTCTGGAGGGTAATTCAAAGAGTGAAAAATACCCATGCAAATGAGGCTCAAACTCATATTCAGGAAAGACTATACAAACTCTCGAGCCTACAGTGTTGTTAGAAACGGCATGGACACCATAATGCAACCAGGACCTACCTAGGGCATCCATGTTTTGGTAAGCTCTACCACCAAGTTGCGACACTTCTAGAGAAGATATGACGGTTTCGTGTCACAACCGGATGGGATCGATCCTATATCATAAGAAAAACGGCAACGAGATGCAAAAGTTGGGGTAGAATCCTAACCTATATGCTCAAGTTGATTTGTTTTTGAAAAAATAATTTTTTTTATGGACCGTCAATAAAATTTTTTTTTTTTTTGAAACTCAAAAAAAATTGTCCCAATACCTGATCAAATCCCTCCCATATAACTCCTGGATCACTCTAAATGGTTTTTGGTATAAAGAAACTGATAAAGGGGCCCAAAAAAGTGACAAAAAGAGGCCAAAAAGTCTATAAATAGAAGCTGACATCTCATTATCACCATTGCTGATTTGGAAATTGACTCTGGAGCCAAAAGACCCCCTTTGCCAAAGATCATGATTCCGAGAGCTACAGTAGATGAAACGGACTTCGGCTTGGACCAAGTAAGTACAAACTCCCTTATCTAGCTATTCAATACTTCCTTTTAGCATTTAATTTATTTTTGGGGGGTGGGCGTCGACCTTAAAAAGGTCGGCCCTAAGTAAACGCGGGTTGTCCAGGGACAACCCGCGGGTACCCGCGTGCAGAGAAAATCATGCACGTGGGTACCCGCGACTGTCACCTCTACAGGCCGCATGTACCCCCCCGCATGATGAAAAATCCAATGAAAACATGTATTGACCCTCCTTTACCTTGTTGTGTTGGCAGGATGTATGTTCAGTGGAGGGAAAGGGAGCACGAGGCCGCCAATGAGTTAGTGGCTGCAGATCCAAATGTTGTGGCCGTGCTGACGCAGTGCAGGTTGGAAAAATTATTTTTATGTCCATTCATGCGTGTACAACCAAGGCTACTGAATGCCTTGGTTGATTACTGGCACCCTGATGAAGAGGCGTTCATGCTAGAGGGGCAATCCTTGGTGCCCACCACCGAGGATATTTACTTTCTGACTGGCCTCTCAAGGAGAGGGGAACCAGTCAACTTTCAGACTTTTCCTGTAGGGCCGAGCAAGGTCTCAGAGCTGATAGATGAGTATTGTGAGGCTGGGACCGATCATAGAGGTTCCTTGGTACCTGTTAGTAGGATTACCAGCCTCGCCCTATAGACTATTTTATTGCTCATTGGATGGATTACCGACTCAACATCCGTGCATCAGGCTTCACACGCACAGATGAATTGTGCGATCTAGTGCATGAATGCACAATTTTTTTATTGGAGTACCACACTGTTGGAGTGCATGAAGAGGCAATTGACAGATTGCCTACAATGGACACATAGGAACTTCGGGTTTGAGACTATCCTGTGTTCATTCTTTTTCGAGAGAGCTCCGTGTTTCAGTCCTCGGCTGACAGTACGAGGAAATCTGGCCACTTTCCCCGCAGTATGCAGATGGACAGTGTTACTGCCATGACAGGGTGGTGGAAGGAGCATGGAGGCCTTCAACGACGACTTTTTTTCTTGGCTGTCACGACAGATCCCGACTATAGAGGACTACCCATATGCAGGGATCGACTTCTCCAGAGATCCAGAGATACCAGTGCCTCCTGGTGAGGAGCAAGGGGAGATGGGTAAGTCTTCACTTGTATAGTTTTTTTGTTTGCATATGTATTTTTTATGTATTTTTTGATATATATATCATATTTTTGTATACCAGAGTTTTTGATGGGTGAACGTTTATTGCATGCAGATGTGGGACCCGTGCGACCTGTCGAATATGCACGGAACAGGCATCACCCATGGCTAGAATTCATAGCTGCCGCCGCTGGAGGAGCAGCAGTAGCAGGGAACCTCCCAGCAGGAGAGGCTGAGAGGGTCCTGAGGCGAATTGAGCGGAACTTTACTGCGCTCACTCACACAGTCCCTATGGAAAAGATAGAGGACCTGCCGCCATCCATGCAGACTCATGTCATGGGGGCACCTTGGACATGGGCCCGATTGTTTTGGAATTTAACCCAAGTTGTACATGATTATAATAGGGCCCATAGGCCCTGAACATACTTTTAGACTTTTTATGTGCCACGAGCACTGATATGTATATATTTTTTGACGGCATAAGCCCAGTGACTCGTTACTGTTCCCACTTTTGAGGCGCTTGCGCCCATCTATGTACTCTGAGGATTTTATGATGTTTATATATGGTTTTTTATCTCTTTTTGTGTCGTATGGATTATGTGTGCAAAAATGCATTTACATGTTTATGTCCATGATCTTTTTATATGTGGGCAAGATGCCAATCTAAAATGTGATTATCTAGAGTATCCGTGGTTTGGTTTAATCTCCTAGGAACATGAAAATACGTAATATAATCAAAGTTGCATTCTAAGAGACACACCCTAAGGAATCATCGGTGTAAAGTTGGATCATGTACCCGGTATATTCTGTTTAGCTGCGACACAACCAGTTGAGCATCTAGATAGACCCGAAGATGAGAGATACCCAATGACAAAGCGTCACGAAGCAACTCAATAACTGCACTATACTTGGAAACATTATTTGTGGTGTCACCTAAGCATATACCTCCGGAAGATAACAACTGACCCTGTGGTGTAAAGATTACCCAAGTGGTAGAGGCAAGCCTTCGCGTGTGTCAACTAGCACCGTCCGCATACCCAATGAACACCTCGAACTCTCTTGACATCTGCCATATTGATGAAAGATAACATCAATGACACGTCCATAACACTTTTTAAAAATAAATGTAAAAATTAACAGTACAAAGACTATACATATGTTACAAAAAGTTACCCACAGTGACCTCTCTATGAGTAATACTTCTTGAGGTAGAGCCCATTTCTAGGCTCCGCCAAAGAATTCCCTTCAAAATCGACCAAATGATAAGCACCCTTTTTTAAAACCTCCTTAATAATGAAGGGTCCGAACCACATGGGTTTAAAATTTCCTGCCCCCAAGGGGTCCTTATCTTGGTCATAGACCAGGACAAGGTCGCCCTCAGAAAAAATCTGAGGACGAACGGACCTATCATATTGACACTTGACCTTGTGTTTATGAGCCTCGTTGGCCAGGGCCACATTTCAATGCTGCTCATCAAGCTTCTCAAGGTGTACTAACCGTTCTTCAAGTGGAGAAGTGTCTGGCAATAATTGTACTGCTAATTTCAGATATGGCATTTGACATTCGATGGGCAAGACTGCCTCCAGCCCGTAAACGAGTTGGAAAGGTGAAAAACCGGTTGCAGTCTTAATTGATGTTCGGTAAGCCCATAACACTGAGTATAACATCAAATACCAGTTTGACTTGGCTGAGTTGATAGTTCGCTGTAGAATCATCTTAAGAGTTTTGTTTATAGCTTCCACCTGCCCATTAGCTTGGGGGTAGTAAGGTGATGTATGTTCTTGCCGTAACCCAAGATTTGATGTTAATTCAGACATCATTTGGTTCTGAAAGTGACTGCCATGGTTAGTGACAATCTCTCTCGGGACGCTGAACCGTGCTATAATCTGGTTGAATAAGAAGAGAGTTGTAGTCTCTCCATCATCTTTAAACCTTGGCATAGCTTCGACCCATTTAGTGAAGTAGTCGACAACTACGATGATATAGCAGTGCCCCCTTGCTGACAGGGGGTTGCATGTAGTGTAATCAATCCCCCACTTAGTGAAGGGACCAACTGTGATGACAGAAAACATGGGAGCTAGATGTGCCCTCATCTTCCGAGAGAAGATTTGGCACGGATGGCACTTCTTGACCGACTCGATACAATCTTTGATAAGTGTGGGCCAGAAGTAACCTGCTCGTAAAATCTTTTGGGTTGTTGCCAACCCAGATAAGTGACCGCCATAAGCTCCTGTATGACAATTGCTGAGAACTATGATGGCCTTCTCATGAGTGAGACATCGATGCAAGATGCAGTCTACACCTCTTCGATACAACGTATCATCGAGTATGAGATAGTTCTTAGCCTGATGGCGTATCCGTCGACGCTTGTCACGAGAAGTAGAGGTGGGGCACTTCAAATTCTGGAGATAGATCAGTATATCTCCGTACCAGGGGTCTGAATATTCAATCAAAAACATATCCACCTGGATAGGCGAGTCCTCAGGCACAACGTCGCGTGACTCAACCGGAAGCTCCGAAATAAGTTCTGCGAAGACCAATGACTTCTTGGACTTTGCTGAAATGAAGTCTAAGTCAAATTCTTGGAGGATGACCATCCATCTACTGATTTTTCCATCGATAACTTGTCGTGTCAACATATACTGGAATGGATTTATGACATCAACGACGGTGGTCTTACGAAATGGAACATAGTGATGGAACCGTTGAACAGCATGAACTATTGCCAACACAAGTTTTTCAAGATGGGAATAATTAAGTTCCGATCCTACGAGGCCTCGGCTCAGGTAATAGATCACGCATTCTGAAAATGAATCATCTTCCTGAACTAAAACCATGCCTATGGTTGACTCTGTGGCAACTAGATACAATAAGAAATATTTGTTATAATTAGGTGGCCGTAGAAGAGGTGCAGTTGTGAGGGCATGTTTTAATGCGTCGAAAGAGCATTGAGCGGTTTCGTCCCAGAAAAAGGGAACATCTTTCTTAAGTAAATGCATAAATCCCTTGGTGATTTCGGCATAGTTGGCGATGAAGCGTCGTAAGAAGTTCGCCTTGCCTTGAAGACTTTGAAGTTGTAAGATTGTGCGTGGGGGGGGGGAACTGGATTATTGCCTCCACCTTAAGAGGATCCACCATGATCCCTGTCATTGATATGATGAAACCTAAAAAATGTCCCGACGTGACACAAAAGCTACACTTGTTGGGATTCAAGCGAATCCTGAAGTAGCGACAACATTCAGAGATTAGTCTGAGGTGCATAGGATGATCCTTTCGCTTGCGAGAGCGTGATGCTAAATCATCTAGATAGGCCTCGACTATGTGTTTGAGGTCGTGAAACACAAAAGACATGGCCCACTGGAAAGTGGCTCCATCATTCTTGAGGCCAAAAGGCATCTTACGATAGGCGAATGTACCCCACGGACAAATGAATGCCATTTTGTGTTGGTCCTCAGGTTTGATTTGGATTTGATTATAGCCAAAAAAATCATCCATGAACGAAAAGGCTTCACAACCGACACATTCATCAATGATCTGGTCAATGAATGGGGTTGGAAAATTATCTTTTGGACATGCCTTATTCAAATCACGGAAATCGATGCACACACGAATTCTGCCTTGTTTTTTATCGACCGACACTGGGTTTGACACCCATTGAGTCAAATGAATAGGATAAATGAAACCTGCCTTGAGAAACTTCTCAACCTCAAGCTTAATGGTTGCTGCTTTCTTAGGATTAACTGGATGAAGTTTTTGTCGAACAGGCTTGGCATCAGGATACGTTGTGATTTCATGTTCAACTATTTTCGGATCGATACCTGGCATTTCCTCATAAGACCAGGCAAAAACGTTGCGGAATTCTTTGAAAAGATCTGTGTAAATTTGAACCTCTTCGGGGGAGCAATCTGCTCTGATGAAGACATTCTCCATGATGCCAGGGTTTCGGGAGATGTTAATAGGTATGGTTTCAGCAATAGTCACCATATTCCCCTCAACATAAATTTCCTTAGTAGCTAAGAGGTTAATAGGACATGGCTAATCTCCCGTCACGGTGATAGCGAATTCTCCCGCCTCGATTCAGTTTAACTCTGGGAGGAAATATGATCTTTGATGAAGATCATCCCAAGGTTTGTCTGGACTAGTCATTGCTTTTATTACTGCTTCGTCAGAAGGAAAGACTAAGTCTAACGAATCGGTGGTAGCAAGAGAACCCTGAGCCCAAATAGGCTCTAGAAGTGGATCCAACTCTTGTGCGGGAGTCGGATCAAGGTTAGTTGAATCTTGCTGGACTAAAGAGTACGCTACTTCAACGGCCGACAAGGGCATGGACATACCAGAGTGCCCTGTCTCATCCATCCTAGCTGATGGGGAAGGAACAATCCACGGATCCTCAAAGTAAGTCGTGCAGAACGACGAAACGTGAAAAATCTTATCCTTGTGGTGACTAGATATAAACTTGACATCATCATGAGGAGGTGGGTAATCGAAGGTACCCATCAAGGATGGGCACAAACCAACTCCTACGTTAATGACACCGGGCTGAGGATTATCAATCATGGGAACCGTGGATGCCCCCAAAGCTGGGTCAGGTCTAGAGAAGGACAATTGATCAATGGTCACTATCCAACCCTCATGTGGAAACAACGAGACTCAGAAAAATGTAGCAACCACAGATTGCATAGCATAAGTCCAACTTCGACCTAACAAGAGGTTATAGTCGAGGGGAGAATCGACTACCTCTACTTCGACACACACAGTCTTCCCTCCTAACTGCACAGGAAAAGAAGGAACGATTCCATGTGGTCAGAAAGAACGATCGTCGAACGTAGTAAGGAGAGTAGGTGACAGAGACAAAGCAGGTTGGCCAATGGACTTCCAACATGCTAACGACATAATGCATGTCAAGGTGCTCTCGTCGACCACCGTGTGAAAGATATTACGTGTAAAAGTTTTTGTGGGATGAGCCACTACTATCTGAAACGCTACGTGGTAAGGCAGACGAGGTTTTAAGTCAGTTGTATCTAGCATGATGGTACCCGACTTACAAGTCTCAGTAGAGCCTAAAGCAGTTAACAAGGCTTTCCTCTGAGCAGGGCAGCTTTGGAGGACCTCTAAAGTGGACATCGCACAAGGGGTTTGTGATAAATCTTCCACCACAGAGTAATTCTGGGCGGCCCTTGCGTTTGGGTTGTGAGAAGCTTTCTTAAATGCACCTTTTGGAATGCATGTCATTGTTTCACCCAACATCTTCTCGATCTATAGAGGAAGAGATGGGATCTTAGCTTCTTTACCCTTCTCAGAGGCGCTTGGTTTACTATAGTCGTGTGCTCTAGTCGTTATTAAAGCATCACCCCTAACCATATATACGTTCGCAGATGAGGGATTGTTTGGAGGAGGGTAGGTTTCTTGGCTGCCCCCTTCGACACTTGTATAGGCTTGAGTTAAATTCTGCCCATGCTGAAAGGGATTAGTCAACACGGCTTGTTGTTGCTGTGTGGCAAATGTTTGGGCCTCTGCAAGTCGAGGACATAGATGGGTCGGGTGGTCTTCCGCACATAAGTTGCACGAATACCTTGCCTTCCACTTTTTCGTGGTGCCCTTGCCAGCATTATCAGTGGGTTTTTTATCCCCCTCACCCTTTTTCCATTGTTTTTTCTTCCCTTCAGGCTGCTGGGTGGCCTTTGGGTTAGTCATCTACACCGAGTGTACTTCCGACGTTTGGGTAGGAGGAGCAGCCAAAGAAGTAGTCTGGCTGGCCGCTGAGTGTTGTATAGATAACTGTTGCAATTGCTTTGTCAATTGCTCAGCGAGCTTGGTTTGTGCTGAGCCAACAATACCATCGGCATGTGGTCCAACTCTCTGTCTAGTTTTATCCAGTATCGATCGTGGTGCATCCGGCAGGATGTTGTATAATAAACCAAACTAAGAATAGATGAGCTCAAACTGTTGAGCCCTCATGATGGCATCTTCTTTGGAGAAAACTCCTGAAGTCGCGACGTCTTTCGATAATTGTGGGACCAAAGACTTAAGGAACCACTCAAGCAGGAATGTTGGTGGGACTGGTACTTTTATTAGACTCTTTTGGCATCTCCACTCTCGGATATGATCTGAGATATGGTCCGTTGTTGTCTGTTCGAAATTGGAAAGAAGCTTTGTGCCAGCGTCGTATCTCACAGGTAACTGAAAATGGTTAAGGAAGGCCATCGCCAGTTCGCCAAAAGAAGAGTATTGTGAGGGATCGAGTTTGATGTACCATTTTGTGGCACTCCCGATAAGAGTGCGTTGAAACAATCACAACTAGATGGAGTCATCTTTCAATGAGTTAGATGAACACCAAAGATGGAAGGTAGTCACGTGATCACCTGGATCTTCGTTAGGATTGGCCTCGAACTTTGGAATGTCCGAAGGAAACTTCGTTGGCATAGGAGGCCAACATGGATCATGACAAATAGGATCATTTAACAACCTTGTCAAATCTGGCAAGTGTAACGTCACCAGGAATGGTAGTTTGGGTTGCTGTTGATAGCCTGGGAAAAAGGGTCCTGGAGTTTGACTGGCACCAGGTTGCCAGGAAAAGTTTGGCTGTTGGCCCGGATTCTGGTAGAAACCATGGCCCTGACCAGCGTAAGGATTTTTTATCTTTGGAGACATCATTGGATGATTCCCCATAAAGGACATAGGATGTTGGGCATTCATCGTGTTTGAAGGACTTTGGGAAGGATTACCCCATGCCGGTCCTGCTGGGAGAGGCATAGAAGTCTATCCGGGGTTCCATTGACTGTGGAAAGAGTTACCCCAGAATGGCATTCTAGAGGAGTGAACGGATCCTTGTCCTGAGTTCCAAGGTCCTGCTATATGTTCCCCCGGCACAGGAATAGTACCCTGCGCTATAGTAGACTGTCCAAAAATGGGAGTGCCCCCAGATGGGAAAGTGGTGGATGCGAAAGTGTTGTTACCAAACATCCCGTTCCAAAAAAATGGTGACGAACCTACCGATAGAGTTTGCACAGGTGTTCCTTGACTCTTGGCTCCAAATAAACTTGTGTGTGCAGGCTGCCCGACGGACTACTGATGCAGACCACCAAGCGAAGGGGACGAAGGAGAGATATGACCTCTAGCATAAGGAAAAGCATTAAAAGGGACAGGAATTCCCCCAAGTTGACCTTGCAGAGGAGCGTTAGAGCTCCCTACCCCCAAACCCAAAGTCTGTAAAGTGTAGTGAGTGAGTGCAAGACTTGTGCCTGAACTAGGCATACCGTATGAGAACGGAGAGCCTTTCGCACTAGGTGTGAAGAGAGTTGTAGCCACCGTGATAGATGGGGTCGGTCCACTTTGCGACGTAGTTGCGGACGAGACCATAGTGGCCCAGACCGAGGACAACAAGTTAGGAGATGCTTCTCCTATGGTAGCAATGGTGGTGGGAATGGAAGACTTCCCAGAGGAAGTAACAACCTTTGTTTCCATAGCTGTGTGAGGCACTGACAGGCATTCGTAAAATTGGATTGGTACACTGACCGATGGCCAAGTATAAGTGGTTGTGTTTTCAACTGAACCAATATTGGTGGTTCATTCCTCTGGGAGTTGTTCGAGCACAATGGTTTGTAACCTGGTTGCTTTGAAAGACCCTTGTTGGTCTAGCTTCCACCTTAATGGTGGCGGGGGTGGCTGCAGTAAAACCGGCGGTAGGCCCAGAAGCCTTCGTGACCGACGGAGCTCGAGATCCTCCAATGTGTGAGAAGATCCAAGACATGCTAAGGTATTCTACATGTGAAAACAGTGACACACACTAAAAAGAAGCCCCTAAGAGATAAGACAAGCAATCACTAACTATTTTGAAGAATAGTTACAACAACCAACAGTAGAGAAACTTACCGGTACAAGTGCAACTTGAATATGGAAGCACCCTCCAGGTATACTCTATAAAGTGTGGCCCGATGTCTGTCCTAGGTATCGCGATATACCCCCACAGTCACCTGTGTATGTCCCTAAAAATTTTGGCAACCATTTTTCCAGCATGCGAACAGTCACCAGGCGGGTACAGTCGATAGTCGGGTAGACCACAATGAGTAGGGTATCAAGCCCGAAACCTGTCAAGGGTATCGAGAGAAAATGGTCTGGAATACAACTGAGGACCTCGAACAGATTCGAGACCCATGAAGCCCCGTGGCAAATGCAAATGATGGAATCCCAAGACAAATCCTCAAGATGTGTTCTCCACTACGCTTGGTCCGGCTTTGGAGGGGTTATCTCCTCTACCTTTCCTCACGCGACCTCGTGTTTATCCCCTGTGTTGGAGGGGGGTCTTGGATAACTTCCACAAAACTGGACTTCTACACTCCCTATCACAGACTCCAATGTTTTATTTTGAGTGGCCTTGGAGAGTTTCCTCTCCAACCTAATCCAAGGCTCTAGTCCTGAACTAGTGTATGAACCCTACAAACAAAAATTCTAATAGATTTTAAATTAGCATTGCTTTTATGGGCTTTTTTACGTCACAAGGTATGAAGGTGAAACTGATGATGTGTAAATACTCAAAGAAAAAATGAATGAAAAAAGATGGAAACAAAAGACTTTTACTAAATGCAAAAATCAACAAGTTTTCACAAAGAAAGACTTCTTTTTCTTTTCAATTTTTCTAAGATTTCATGCAGCAAACATAAAGGAATTTCGCTTGACTATGAGCTACTTATGCTCTAAATGCACTGCAAAAAACTTATGAACAAAAATACTTCTCCCTAGCTATTGATGCAGAAACACAATCTTCAAACGACGAAGAAAATGAAAAAGATATATATATATATATATATATATATATATATATATATATATATATTTATATTTATATATATATATATTTAAGTGCTAAATGAAGCAACAAAGGGAAAATGCCGACAAGCACAAAACCAAGAAAGAAAAATTCTGGCTTAAAGCGCAGATCCCAAAGAATCAAAGCAAAGACACACAATGGCAATCAAAAATCACAAATTCTTCCGCTTGTCTAAAAACCATAAAACAAATTTTTTCTTTTTTATCTTTTCTATCAACTATCAACTAAGAAAACACAGGCTAAGGGTAAGAGGCCCTAACCTACTAACTGTTCCACCCTGGGCTCAAACACCTGAGAGGAACACTTCTCACCACAAGAGGGGATGACTACCCCACCCTGATTGAAAAGAAACCTGTCAAGCACGCCTCTGTCACTGAAATAACACACGTGAAAATGCGTGCTGAGCTACAACAGAGCGCGTGTACCCATGGGATACACTTTCACAGGCCACATTTATGTATAAACTACAAGACAAAAATAAACACAGGCAGCCCAAACCAGGAAGAGGCCTCTGGTATTGATAACCAGGGTCTCTTGAAGGCTTGGATGATTCTTCTTAATAGAAAAGAAAAATAATTGCAAGGAATAACAAAACACAATAAAGCAAACTGAGACAAGACTGTGAACTAGCAAGACTCAAACAGGATCCAGAAAGCCCCCTGAGAATGTATAATTCTGATAGGGAAGAGGAGGACCACCTCTCAAGATCTCTGAACTCCTACATGCTATTGAAACCTCTACAGCTAGCGTTCACACGCGGGCTGTAAGAGATTAGGGCGTGGGTACCCGTGTGCAGGCCTTCTGCAGGCCGTGTGTACCTCTGTGTGTCCCAAAAATTGTCGTCAAGCAACAGTCAGGGAAAACTGGTATAAAGAACCAGGCTCCCTGCTAGCTCAGGCCTTACAGAAAAAGACAGGCAAAGAAACAAAAAATCTAATCTCTTAAACTACCCAAAACTCAACTAAATCCGGAAACCCTAAAGAGTATCTTCCCCAGTATGGTCGCCAATTCTATTGTTGGGAAATAATACCCTACGGACTAGCAAACTAGGGTCAGACTTGCATGCAGATTTTGACCGTAAAGAAATGACCTTTTAACCTACCACCCAAAACTTAAACCCCTCTTTCACGATACATGCATGGAAAGGAACTACTAACCTTTTTACTGATGTTTGGTGTAGATCCTATGTTGTGCTCTTGACTGCTTGCTTGCGTTGCTCCTTCCAAAGTTAACCTACAATCAAGACAAAACACTACACATGCATGCTACTTTTCTACTTGAGGGTTAGAAATTAAACATAAATTACACAAATCATAAATAACTCATGCATTGGGACGGGAAAAGTATTATTTTATTATTTTCAAAATGAATCAACTTACAATCAAAGTCGAGACTGGCCACCGCTCCTTGATCCTGATCCTGGGCTCCTCCTCTTCTTTTGTCCTCCAACTGCTTTGCATTAATTCTCCTTAGGCTTGAGGAAAGGCTAAAGGGTTGGGACAAATGGATTCGGCAAATGGGTAGAGTTTCTTCGCTATATTTTTCCTCCTCCAAATGGTACCCCTACCCCTTATTTTATAGGCTAGAAGGAGCTAGGGTTTTGGACGAACTCTCGGCCATGCATGGCCGGGAGTTTTAGTTAATTGACCCATAGCTTTTTGTCCCATCGGCAACTTTCCTATTTTTGTGTTTTGTTAGGCAAACACGAGTTGTAGTAGGCCTGCTAGTGTTCACACGCGTGCAGTAGTGGGTTAGGGCGCGTGTACCTTGACCCAAGAGGATTTTCAAGAGTTTGTTCAGCATAATTTTGGCAAGGAAGGGATATGAGTTGACCTGATGCCAGGTAATCATGTGTGGTGAAATTTAGGGTTATAACAGTATGGATTAATTAAAATACTTAAGTCAAATCACGTCAATCTGTTACGTCGCACCATCGTGTTTTCAGGTTTTTAAGGTTCAGTGTCTAGGAGCGAAAACACCCGATGTGATAAACGCCGAAAAGGGGATTAGCAGCTAAGTACACCAATTTGAAAGAACTAAGCTAGATTAATTAGTTCCTTAAACAAACTTTTTCGCACACGGTTTACTGATGAAATCTTGAATGGTCCTACGATTTCCAATGCTACGACTCGTCAAGCATTTATGGCATTTATTTGTATTGCAGTGAGGTGAAAAATAATAGGATCTCATTTTTACTTATAAATATTTCTATTAAGAGATTTGACCGTTCTATTGGCAAGGACATTAGGGGTTTAAATGACCAAGATAGAGATTTTTTCCTTCATTATTTTAGTTTTCATTTCTATTTGCGCGTAGAGCCACTTTACCAGGATAACCGTTGTTTGTGATTTTCAATTTTTTCGACAGGTGGTCTAGTTGCAGGTTTATCTATCATGGATCCATGAAAAATTCCCAAGTCAGCTGCCAAGAGTTCAGGTTAGGGTTCAGACTTTATTTATGATACCTCGCCCCGAAGTATTAATTCTGTCAAGAAATCGTCATACGTTTCCAACATTCTACAATCTTAGTCGATAAACTATTCAGATGATTCTAGTGACAACGAGAAGGATTACTTATCAACCAAATACAAAATCATCGCTTAAGCAGAGATGCACAAAATAGTGGTGAGGCCCCAGCTTCTTCCGTATGGTGATATGATCAGGTGGGCACTGGACCATGTGGACATCCCGACCAAGACGATTATCAGTGAATAGAAGGTGATGATTGGTACTTTCAGGCCAGAACATTTGTGGGCAATGTATAAATTGTCACCCACATCAAACTTTACTCATAATTCCGAATTTCTAGAAGGTTTCAAGAAGAAGGAGTGCGAGCAGTATGCAAAAATTTATCTGATTTGATCAAAGATTGGGTCTCACACCCTGTGAAATTTAGGGCTGATACTAACGGGATCTATTCAATCTCTTCCTTGGAGCCACAATTCAGGTACATAGCGATGATGACTTGCAGGTTGTATGGGAAGGAAGACACTATCCATTTTTTCCTCCCATGGGTGCCACTCATTCATACAGTCGCTGAGGGTTTCTCCTTTGACTGGGCCAAACTGTTGTCTGACAGCCTGACCAATCGAATTACCAAATATTGAGCATAGAGGGCAAGTAAGAAAGCAACTTCATTCTTTATGTCTACTTACATCATGGATTCCATTTGCTTCATGACACCCTTCCCACTAATCAACTGGTGTTGGGCTCCATATAATTTAGAACCTATTCATGTCTACCACTCGAAGCTTTGGGAGGATAAAGCCAAAGAATACATCTACGATATCTTCAACTGGGTAATGGTGCCATTTCATGTCGCCATCTTTGGCCAACTGTCGTCCAGGATTTATGATAACATCACGACCAACATGAGTAACGTGGTAGATTGGTATATAGAGGCAGATTTTTCATATATCAGGGTTTTCGACACCTCTGTTCCTCCATATGCTCTACCTCGTTTCTTGCTAGATAAGCTATTGTGTCACGAGATCACCAGGGAGACTGTGCTATGCAAAATAAGCAAAGAGCTCAAAGGAGTATCAAAAAAGGTATGGTCGTCCTTCCCCATTCATATTGGTGCATATTCCTTGTTAGATTTTGGCCATGCCAAATATGAGGCTACAGTTTTAGAAGAAATGAAGCTGGTGGATATTGAGTTCAAAAATTACGACCCTAGTAAGGTTGTGAGAAATCACCTGGCGAGTTGTGTCCTAAAGAGATATGAACATGAGGATTCCCCTCATGATGAAATATTCCAGGGTGTGAGGTCCTACTCTGAAGTCCTAAGTCAATTCAAGCCCTTCCACCTGGCGATATGGCCGATTTCTTGAAATTCTAGGAGCACCGGTGGAGTTGCCTCCCCTAGATTTTACAGGGTGAAGCCCCAAATCTCCTAATTACATAGTAGACAGAAGACAAAGGTGAAAAAGACTTGAGTCCTAACAGGGAGAAGAACCAATGGAAAACAGGGGAGGCTGGAAACTCAGAGAAAAGAGCCAAAGTCCCCTACAAACAGGAAGGAAACGTTGAAAAGGGTACGCCAGGCAAGCAGGTCCAAGGTCAAGACGAGATACCCTCGCAAGGATCGGGCGACTCACTATCACTCATTTCAAACAAGTAGGTAACAGATGTTACCCTGAAACAACCATCCAAGGAAGTCAGCAGTCCGATTTCTATTATAACACCCTTATAGTTCACAAAGGGGAATCTCGATATAGGGTGGATTTTCAATGAAGAAATGATGCCCATTTCTGTAGAGGAGCTGCCTCCTAACGAATTTTTCTTTGATAAAAAAAGGAAGGCCATGGTGAGGCAAGAATTATATCAAAGAAAGGGTGTAGTGGCTAAAAAATTTAAAATCATGACAGATGGGAAGGTCATGAAAGAGGAAGAATTTGTAGATGAGATAGCAGGAACACTAGGGGCTTATGCTATAGCCAACCAATACTCAGTTGGAACTTTGAAGGCCCAGTTGAAATGAAAGAACCTCTTGATCAGTAAATTGGAAGCTAAAGTGGCTACTGCTGAAGCAAATGCCAAGGATGAGGTGAGAAAAATCCTCGAGCAGGTCCAAATAGTCGATCTGTAGGAGATTGAGAAACTTAGATACGACCTTGAGCAGGTGCGCCAGTTGGTGCAAATTAGCCAAACGCAGGTAAGCTAGCAAGGGCAACAAATTATAGAATTACAATAGAAGTTGGATGTTGTTGAGAATCAGGTTTTAGACATAAAAATGTTCAGATCCCAAGCTGTCAAAATTCGACAGAAGGTATTAATGGCTCAACAAGACTTGCTTGTAAAAGTAGGAACCATTCAGAACCACTTTCAGATGATAGATCAAGTGTTAGAAAGTATTTTTTTGAGGGAAAAAGAAGTCGTGGCAGCTCGGGTTGCTTTCCAAGATGATGTTATAGCTACAAAAAACATAGAGATGGTCGATAGCTCCAAATTATCCATCGTAGAACAAACTAGAGGGAATATCTTGCTGAAGGTCTAGGAGCAGAATATATTAGAAAGAAGGGGGAGAGCTAATGACGTGATGAATTCTTATGAGGAAATGTTCACCTTGATAAGTAAAATTTTTCTAGACCTTGATAAGGAAGATAATGCTGGGATGCTGGGCAAAATCAATATAGCTACACACCTGCTGGACATCAAAGAAAATGTGGAGAAAGAGCAAGTGGAGATATACCAGATAAGACAAGTTGATATGGTCCAAGTGGACAAATGGCTAGTACAACCAAGTTTATAGTTATGCTCTATCATCACAGAAGACCAACAAGTAGGGAAAAGGTTTCCACAGTTGGCGAAGAGTTGTTACACCTTTGAGGCAAGCAACCAATCAGAGCCTTCCAGGTTGATAGCCTAGTTGGTGGAGAGGTGTGTCATTTGCATCGAGCAGGCGAAGGGGCAGGTTTTTGGTGCTAAATAATGATAGATGTCAACCCATTCTATTTCTAGAGCTGGAAGGGAAGAGAAAGGAAGGTGCTCCGCCCTTATGAGGGAAAACAAAGATGAGGAGATGAAACGCTCCAATTTTCCATTTGTAACTGACAGGTTTCTAGAATGATCGAAATTCTAGATGTTCAGAAGTTTGTTTAAATAATGGGGAGCTTGTAATAGAAAGGGATTTTTGCCAGTGGTAGATTGTAATAGAGAGAGTTCTTTTTAGCTAGGATTAATACAAAGCAAATTGAAGAATCCATATTCCTTGAAGATTGAGTTATGTGTTTTTCCTCTGTATTTCATGCTTCATGTCATTTTTTACATATACGTCTTTGATGAATGTTTTAGCTGCAATTTAGTATAACTTCTACTATGGTGATCAGGTTCTAGGTATCTAGTTATTTATAGTTTTTCCTCTGTATCGGCTACTAGAAGGTACAAGACTTGTGAATTACTTAGATCTCTACATTATATGTTTTCAACAAGGTATTCATATCCTTTGTTCTTCTGCTACATCATGGGATTCCTCTGAAATTGATGCCCCACATTGTTGACAGCTCTATGTTTTCACACTCAGTTTCAAGATTTTAAACTCAGTTGCAGAAAACGACCTTTGATTTCGTTAAACCCTTCGATTGGCTTCACTGAATTTCCCCCGTATAATCTAAAGTTGAGATAAGCACTTTAAAACATCAACCTTCCTTTAAATCTCTATTCTCCTCATGACTATACATGTCGTAAGACAACCCAACTTCGAACCTGATCTATCGGATCAAAATAACATCGCTTTGAATCTTTTCGATACCATACTTAAGACCGCCACCACCTGGATAGAGATCAAACGTTCATGGGATGCCATCGAGTGGGATATTAGCATTCAAGAATATTTGGAAGCTAGACAAAGACAACCCAGAGATTGGCCATAGCTTCATCCCCCGAAGTTGTTTCTTCCCCTTCCTTTTCTTTCACTCTTCTTAGATTCTTAGACTCTACACTTTATAGCCTTAAGTGTAGACTCATGAACAACAGTTTCCATGCCATGTCACAAGACCAATGATCATTGACCTTCCATATACTAGAAACGCTCTAAATTGACCCTTCAACTCCATTTGGAGGCTATAAATTGAGCCATATCCAAGCCTTGAGGAAAGGAGATCATCATCATATTGAGAGAAAAAATACTCTAGAGAAATTTCACCTCAATTGAGTCTGCATCCCTTTGTCCTTGAAAGTATGAACTTCTTGTGTTTAGCCCCCAAGCTATTCCTATCTTGTGATGGAGAATTTCATTGACTCCTACTTGTGAGATTGCCTTTGTGGGGGATTGAAGTGGTGGAGGCCCATCTGGAGGGACTTAGTTTGTTGGTTCCTATATGTGTTGTTACATAAGTTTGTCACCTGTGTACTTTCGTTGATTACATGAATAGAAATACTCTTTTCTCATCCAATTGATATCTTTCAAATATTTGTATTGATTTCCATGGGTGTATTTGTTTTTTTTTATAGAAACTGAAATATGTTTTATATATAAAAAGGTACGACTGGAGTCACTAATTTAAAAAAAGCGGGGGGGGGGGTGCTAGATCAGTGACCCAACAACTAGTAAATCCAAAATCTTATTACATGGGCATGTTCCCAAAACTGCTACTACTATTTAATAAAAACTAACTAATCTAGTTATTGCATACAAAATGCGATTTGGCATAGCCATTGTTAAAAACATTTGCGACTGTTGGTGAATCTTACTGATTATTTTCCTCTAGAGCTTGAGCTAGTGCTTCTTTTGGAGGCATTCCCAGAGTGACGTTCAGATCTGGGAGGATCAGGACATCTCTGCTCTCACATTATTCACTTCATCTTTGTCCTGCTACATTCTCAGATCTAGTTCCATGAAATTCCTTGAGTCTTTCCCCTTGTCTTCTCAAGAAATCAACCTCATCTTGGAGATGGATGATCAAGGATCGGTGTTGAGAAAGGGTTTCCAATGTAAAATTTAGGGTGGTTCTATGTGAATCCAGTCGCATGGCCAGATGCTGGGTGGTGAGGAAATTTTTGTCCACCATTTCCTCCTCTCGGTCATCCTATCCTCGACGTTGATCCATGCTAGAAATTCCATTGGATGACGTGAATTGTTTGAGAATTTTGGTGTAAACTACTCCTACACTTTCACTGATGTTTTCTGGAGGAGGGCCTCATGAGTGTTTTTGGGCTCTGATCAAACTTTTTGAGGCCGCTTCTATTCTTCCTGATATATTTCTCAAATAATTGAAAACCGATTGCATCCTTTTTCTATTTCCATGTGTAATTCCTCCACTCTGGTTGTTCCTGTTATGTCCTTTTGGCCAACCTATACTCTCACCAGGCTCTTTATTTGTGGCCTTTAGATTGACTATGCCTGTCAGACGATTTTTGTGTTTTGCACCTTGGCCTGAAATTCTAGGGCTCTTCCTATCTCCTGTATTTCTTTCTGAGTCACTTTCCTTCCCGTGGGTGTCTAAACATTGAATTGGGCTCTGAACTCCCTGAATTTCCCATGTGATGGCCATTCTTGAACATGCTAGATGTCTCCCCTGGGATGAGGTGAACTGTCATTCCATCTTCTGTGTGCTTTGGAGCCTTACCTAAATCATTTCCTAATCTGTTAGTTTGATTTCCATTAATGGAAGGATAAGGGGAGGGGAGGTGGAGCGAGGTGTAAGTGACCTCATGTGTAGGATCCCATGGGGGATGAATCTTTTGCTCCGCTGAAAATCACTATTTTCCTATTGTGACATACTACTTCTCACATTCTTAGATTTGGTGAAGTACACTAATATCCCAGATTTGTCAGGAGTTCATCCTGACTAGTTGCTACGCTAGAGAGTCATGTGTGCTTTATTGCTGGGTGGGTATCCTACGTGTATGTGTTGGGGTATTGGAATGGTTAAGGGGGGGATAGGAAGCGGACCTACCCTGAATTTCCAAGTGCCTTGTGCTTTTACCTATGGATTTGTTAGCCTGTTCATATGCTCTCCAATTGTTTACTCGATGGACATGGTAGAATCAGGGGCGCATGCCTAATATTATGTCCTTGGTTTTGTCAATGATTCTCTTAAGAGTTGAGTTCTTTGGGTTTGTTCTTTTAACTAAGTACCTGATGATCGTCTTGGAGTCCCCTATTATGATCAACGTGTTAATTTGACGTTCCTTTGCTACTTGGGTCCCTTTGAGAAGTGAATATGCCTCTGTTGAATTGTTTGTGGTAGTTCCTAGATTCCATGAATAAGTTATCATCCTTTGTCCTCTAGGGCTGAACAAAAACCCTCCCGCACCTGCCTCCCATGGGTTCCCTTTAGAAGCACCATCAAAACACAGAACATGAATTTTTTGAGTATTTAACCATTTTGTGAACTCTTGAGGAGAGTACTGAAGCTGCCAGCATGAAGTATTTTTTGGTATGCATAAGGATGGGGTTTCCTGAAGGTTTAGTTTTTTTATCCATGCTTCTTCTTATATTCTCATCGGAGCCCCTGCATGGGTGATTGTTTTCTTGGTCGACAAGAATTCACTTAGTTGACTAATTGCATGTATTGCTATTACTAGGGGGGTAATGGTTTTTCCTTTGAATTTTTTTTTGTTTCTTGCCAACCAAATTTGCCAGCAGACAAATTTTATCAATGTCTTCTAAGCTCGACTGAGATTCAATTTCCCCTGGAGCGATCCTTTGTAATGTTTCACCCATTTTCCTATCAGGATTCTACTGCTTGTTGGCCTGGAAATTTGGGGGACTAATTCGAGATAAATGTTGTTCTTCACATGTCTGGTGAAATTGCAATACATGAACAAGTGATCAGTACTTTCTAGGTTGATAGCACATAAAACGCACCTGAACGGGCCCATAAATCCTCTTTTGTTAGAATTATTCCCTGTTAGGAGTTTATTATGAGAGAGTTTCCAGCATAAGATATTTATTTTTGGAAGGTTGTTTGGGTTCCATATCTCTTTCCAGATGGATGATTTGGTTGGGATATCATCGCCTTCTAGGAGCTAGTTGTATCCCAATTTTACTGTATACCCCTCTTTTCCCCAGCTTATGTCATCCTTTTGACTAAGGTGGACTGGGGCGGTTCCAGAGATTTCTAGGAGGAACTATTTGGCCTCTTCTCTCAGGAAGGGAGGTACCTCACCCAGATTCCAACTTTCCCAATTACCATTCAAATGCTAGTTTGAGATATCATAGAGGGTGGATCTTCCTTCAGAGGATAGCCAAAGCTTGAATTGATTCAGTGAGGGGATATTTGAGAGGATCCCTCTCTTTGAATAATTGTCCTCCCAAATATTTATTTCTTTTCCATTTCCTAGGTTCCAATTGAGGTAGGATTTTATTAATGGAATGGATGCCTGAATAAGTTTCCCAGATGGGTGAGCCTGCTTGTCTGAGGTCAACTTCTTCCATGCATATTTTTATGTTTTTGGTTAGGTACTTGTTGCAGAGTCTTTTTTCCACCCATCTTTTCCACATGTGATTACATGCCAGATTACCTTTGATCCCATAAAGTTTATGTTTCCATATCTCTTATATCCAACCCCCCATTTTCTTTATGGGCACAGGTAATATCCCAATTAACCATATGGATTTATTTTTTCGTTATCCTTGCCTCCTTGCCAGAAAAATTTTCTTGTGATTTTGGTCAGTTATTTCTTGATTCCAACTGGAGCATAGAGTGTTGAGAATTGTAAGATTGGGAAAGATGAGAGAACTACTTTAATTAGGACAACCCTATATGTTGGGTTTAACCACATGGCTCTCCATATTTCAAATTGATCTTTTAGTTTTTGGAGGATCCCCTGCCATGCCTCCCCAGGGAGGGATTTGATGTTGATCAACGTACCTAAATAATTGAAGTATTTCCAGTCCATCATGAAGGGGAATCAGAGGATGTTGGATATTCTTTCCATTGTTCCCGCTTTTATGTTCCATGCATAGATCTGGCTCTTAAGTTTGTTGATAATCCCTCATGATGCTTGTTCATATTGGTCCATGACTAGTTTAAATATTTGAGCCATTGTTTGGGAGGCTCCCTCAACGACAAGAGTGTCATCGGCGAATTGAAAGTTCTTTATCCTTCTGACTCCCCTAGCAATTTTCAGGACCGAGATATTTACAATTGTCCTTTCTTGCTCCAGTGTTCTATTTAAAGTCTTTTCCATGATTACATACATCAACGAAGAGAGAGGGAACCCTTGTCTAAGACCTCTTAAAGCTTGGAAAAATGTAGCTGGGTGGTCATTAATCAATGGCACTATCCATAGGGATGAAATACAAGCCTTGATCCAAGAGATAAAGGGGCTTTGGAAAATTGATTTTTTTAGAACGTCATAGAAAAATTCATGCTTCACTCTATCAAAGGAATTTTCCATATCAATTTTGATGATCATTCCTTTTTCTTTATTCGTTACACTGGTATGGATTTCTTTATAGACCAGGATTATGTTGTCCCAGATTTTTCTTTTAGTCATGAAGCCCCCTTGGTTTGGGAGGATAATCCTCGGGAGGAGATATTTTAACCTGTTGGCAATTATTTTGGTGAGAATTTTGTAGGAGACATTGCAAAGAGAGATGGGTCGAGAATGATCAAAAGTGTTTTCATTTTTGGCTTTGGGGATCAACGCAAGGAAGGAGGTATTGGTGGCTCCTCCTATCTTGCATGTCGATTGGACGTATCTAATCATGTGAGTAGGTCCTTTTTGATGATTTCCCAACATTGTCTATAGAAGTGAGGAGTAAATACATCCGTCCTAGGTGATTTTTGTGGATTGAAGTGGAATACTACTGCTCTAAATTCCTCTTTAGTGATTGTCATTGTCAAAGCTTGATTATCCTGGTCTGTTATCAATTGACGGATCAATTCCATGAATTGTAGCCTATGGTCTTTATTTTCTTCTCCATCCCAGGTATAGAGAGTTTTGAAATGAGAAGAGGCTTCTTTTTTAATCTTATCAAAGGATTTAATTATCTCCCCTGAGGATATTTTAATTTCTTCTACTGAATTCTTATGTTGTCTAGCTTTGGCCTGCTTATGGAAAAAGGAAGTATTTTTGTCTCCTACTTATAGCCACAGGGCTCTTGACTTTAGTCTCCATTCCTTTTCTTCATTGTGTAGTGCCCTTAAGTAGTTTTGGAAATGAGTTTTGTCCTGCTCCAGGTGTTTGTGGTGGACCTCTTTGTCATTTATTTCAATGTGAAGCTCTTCTAATTTTTATTCATGTCGCTTTACTTCTTCCTTTCTTCTTATGAGGGAAGATTTTTCCCAGTCCTTGAAAAATTGCTTTGTTTTTTTCAGTTTTTGTTCCCAAATATACATTGGGGTTTCGTTCAACCATGTAGACTAGGCCGAGGATATTAGGTCGAGGAATTCCGACGAATACAACTAAAGAGGGTTGGATCTGAAAGGAATGGGGCCCAGGTTTTCAGCCTTTGCAAAAGTAAGGGATATAGGTCTGTGGTTTGAGATTCCCCAAGGTAAAATTTGGGAGTTTATGGTAAGTGAGAGGAGGAGGAGAGGGATATGGATAAGGAAGTGGTCTAGTCTAGCAATTATATGTCCCACCCCTGTCCTTTTATTGTTCCAAGTATATTTTCCTTTGGAGGGCTGGACATTGAAAATATCTAGTTCCAAGATTAGATCCTCCAAATGTTCCCTGAATTGATCTCTTACAGAGGACCCACCCTTTTTCTCCCCTTCGTGTAGAGTGGTATTAAAATCCCCGGCTATAATGAAGTTTTCTTGAGCATCCAAATCTTTTAAATCCATTAGTGTTTCCCAACAATCTCTCTTTTCCCAATAATTTTTAGGCATATAAACATTGCAGATAGGATAGATAATACCTATATGGAGATGATTTAGTTTTACCAACATCCAATGTGTTGAGTCCAATATTTTTCCTCCTTGAATATTTGAGTGTTCCACATTGTACAGATCCCTCCCGAGGCACCTCTTGCATTCAACGTCGTTTCTCTACTGGGGTTCCAAATTTGTTTCATTTCTCTTAGGGCCTCATCGCCTTAGAGTTTCATCTCCCGAATTAATAGGATTTGGGGCTTTTCTATCAAGATTAGCTTTCCCATGGCTTCCTTTTTTTCCCTCTGGCCCAAACCTCTACAATTCCAGGATACTACCTTCATTACTTACTATTGTGCTTTGGTGCCCCTCCCTTCATAGGCTAAGACTGCTCCTTTGCTGGTTGGGATTTTCCATTTTTCCCTTCTGTCCTGAGGATTTGTTCTAATGTTGGTTGGGTTCCTAGATATTTATCCTAGGTAGTCACTTTCTCTCTTCTTTCTTTATTTGTTCTCCTTCCTTCTTTCATGGTTGGAATGTTATTTTGGATTTCTACATCCGTTTCTTCTCTAGATTCTCCTTGATTGTCTTCCTCCTGTGTTTGATGAATAACTTGGTGTTGGGGGTCTGGATATTTTGGGTGGATCTCAAAAACTACATCTTGATCATGGGTGTTTTCTTCTATGTTTTAATTTGAGTTAACCAACTTTGGATCCAAAGTTTCCAAGGGTTCAAACTTGTTCTTGCTACTTTCGGTTTCATCTTCGATCTATATTGTAGATTTCCATTTACTTGGCGAGGGGGGTCTGGAGTTGATTTTTCTCTCCTGTTGCAGGTTTCCTTCTCTATTCGCCATTTTTTTTTCATTTTGCTTGTTTCCACTGCTCAGAAGCCTTTTTTTCTGGATGCTCTTGGGCTGCCTTGGGGAATTTTTTGGCGAAATGGCCATATTCATGGAAGTATTTTCACTTAAATGGGAGTTGTTCATAATACACCATTTGTATGTAAGACCAACCATCCAGGATGAGATGTATTTCTTCTGGAAGCCCTTTTTCTAGATCCACTTCTACACACAACCTTGCACAAGACTACAGTCCATCTTTTGGTTCAGCTCAATCGATGAACCTTCCCAGAGCGTTGCCAATATTTTTTTATTGTTTCATCATTCCAACAGTGGAGGGGTAAGAAGGGGAGACTAAACCATACTGGAACAATGAAGGGGATATCGTTATCTGGAATGAAGTCTAGATTCCATTTGTTCAGATACATCCCTCTGGTTCCCATGAAATACGGGCCATTTCTGAAGATCAGGTCTCGATCTTCTTTGTTTTAAAAAAGAAAAACGTAGAAACCCTTTCCACAAAAAGATGTAGAAAGTTTTCCTTTGATTTTTTTCTTCCAGTTCTTCTCCAACCATTGATACATAGCTTTGGGGGATCACCAGATTCCGATTAATTTTCTTATTAAACTGTTTTCAGCCAGTCGGAGAGAAAACAATTTCGTTGAGGGGGAGTGGACCAACACTTTTGGGATTGCTTCCAGTCTTTTGACGAATCTGGAGGTAGGGCACCCTTGGAAGATTTTGAATAGGAGGAGATCAGTCTCTGAAATGGTGCAAGATCAGGTAGCGACAGAGGTTGGGGGGGGGTCTCCCAAGCTCAAGGCCATGGTGGCTAGCACAGGAACCCTAGGGATTATCAAGGGAATCTTGAGGTGCACTTCTTGAGGTCGCTCCAAGAAACCTATGAAATATAAGAGTGATAACTCGACCCAATTCTCCATGGGCGTATTTGTTATGTATGTTAATGGATTATGATAATTTATATGCTAATATTATATATAATTACCACATGATTTCATATCTTGGTTGTTGAGGACAAGTTGGAGGTATAAAACTTGGGGTCGTGTGCTCAATGATGGTCTTCTTCAAATGTCTGGATGAGGTAGGATTCTAGCCTTCTCTTGTTATTATTTCATTTATATATCATACTTGAGATTATATTTGATTTCTGGGTGTCATTCTGTCTGTTGTGGTTTTAACCTAGCCATATAGATTTTCCTCATAACATAATTGGATACTCCACTGGGGATCGAACCCAAAATCTCTAGTTTCGCATTTTTGTACAAAGTCAATATGGATTGTAATATTCTCATGAGTAACTAGTACTTGCAGTTGAGTCTTCATTACTCCACTTCTAGGAATTATAATGTACTTCGGCCATTGAAATTACTCCTATGGCCTCACACATAAGGGGGCATCTATTATATCATATTTTACCATGCTCCATACATATTTCTTTGATGGCCTTCCATTTCCCTTTGCAGACTTCATTTCCCCTCTTTTTGTCCACTAAAGAGCTAAAAATACACATTTGTTTCCATGTACATAACCTACCATTTAGAAATATTGAATATGTACGTGGTTTTCTCCATTACAACCTTCATACATCGGGTTTGGTGCTCAAAAAATTAAAAAATGCATTAGGTTTCCATGCCATGTCACAAGATCCATGATCCTTGACCTTCCATATACTAGAAAATCTCTGACTCAACCCTTCAATTCCATTTGGAGGCTATAAATTGAGCCACATCCAAGCCTTGAGGAAAGGATATCATCATCAGATTGAGATAAAAGATACTCTGGAGAATTTTCACCTCAATTGAGTATGCATCCCTTTGTCCTTGAAAGTCTAAACTTCCAGTGTTCAGCCCCCAAGCTCTTCTTATCTTGTGATTGAGAACTTCATTTGCTCCTACTTGTGAGCTTGCATTTGTGGGGGATTGAAGTGGTGGAGGCCCAACTGGAGGGACTTGGTTTGTCAGTTCCAATATGTTCCATTACAGAATTTTGTCACTTATGTACTTATGTTTATTACATTAATAGAACTACTCTTTTCTCGTCCAATTGATATCTTGCAAATATTTATATTTCTTTCCATGGGCATATTTTCTATGTATGTTAATGTATTATTCTAATTTATATGATAAACTTATATATCATTACCAAATGATTGTGTATCTTGGTTGTTGAGGACATGTTGCAGGTATAAAGATTTGGGTTGTGTGTTGAATGGTGGTCTTCTATGCATGTCTAGACGAGGTAGGATTCTAGCCTTCTCTTGTTAGCATTTATTTTATATATCATACTTGATACTAGAGTTTATTTCTGGGTGTCGTTCTATCTGTTGTGGTTTTACCCTAGCCATAAAGAGATTTTCCTCATAACAGGTTCACACAAAGTGTATCTATTGATTAGGAACCACCATCGACATGCATTCTCTCCATACGTTAAAACTAACATTTGCTAGAGCAAGGTGAGGTGGTGACACATATATTAGTACTCCCCACTTATCCATATCTCTCATTCCATCCCATAAAACATGCACTTATTACCACTTTAAAAGATAATTTACTTAAATACCATAAAGAAAACATAAATACTTGGAAAATACCACTTACTAGAGCAAGCTGTGATGCATGAAGAAAACCTAGTTTCATGAAACATCCACAAAAATAAAAAAAATAATCCACAATTTCGCTCCAAAAAGTTCACATAAGAAAAGAAGGGAAAAGAACATGATATGATCTTCAAAAATTGCATTGTGCCTCACTGAGCAAAAACCTAGTTTCAGAGATCCTCCAACAAACGTGTTTCTAGGAAATAGTTCACAGGGGTGGGGAACACCTAAATTTAATTCGATTTCATGAGCCCAATGTAACTAACGTTTCATCCATTGGAGGCCCGATTGGAGTTTTATGGTGATTTGCAAGTCGAATCCTCAAGTCATTCAGGGACATGTTGACAATTTGGTCCAGGGGCATAAAATCAAAAGAGTGGAATACTTGAGTTATGTAAGATACTGCATGTGTATGTGGAAAATTCCTATGTGATCACACTACCAAAAATCGCATGACGTGCTTTTTTTCAAAATCAACCTCTTGTCTAGAAATTGCATTGTGACTCACTGAGCAAAACCCTAGTTCTGAAGATCCTCCAACAAATGGTTTTTCAGGAAACAAATCATAGTGGAGGGGAATCCCTAGATGTAATCCAATTTCAAGAGTCCAATGCAACTGATGGTTCATCCATTAGAGTTCCTATTATAGTTTTATGGTGAGTTACAGCTTGCCTTCTCAAGCCATCCAAGGGCATGTTGACAATTTGGTCTGGGGGCATAAAATCCAAAATGAGTGGCATAAATGAGCTCCATAACCTCCCGCACATGTGTTTGGATAAGTCCCACATAACCATGTGTTAAGCCCTAATATTGGCTCATTACCCCTTAATTGGGGCATATTATATTAGTAATGTTATTTTATTTGTGTCATCTTTAGGCCATTAGTTGTAATTTAGATTAGTAATGTTATTTTAATTATGTCGGCTTTAGGCCATTATACCTCCTAGTCTCCTATATATACCAAGGAGACATTTTCATTTTGAATCATCTTGTACTTGAACATTTAAG